>JAJPUD010000413.1:232341-271866 GCA_023553655.1 Myrmecobius fasciatus
AAAGGAAAGGAAAGGAGGAAGGAAGGAAAGGGAGGAAGAGAGAAAGGGAAAAAGAAGGAAAAGTTAGACTAACCATCTATAATGAAAAAAGGAAGAGGATAAAATAAATCTGTTCTCCAGACTACTTGAAACTACAGAGGCAGTAAAGTGAAGAGGAGCAAACCTTCCTCTGAGCACATGCTTGTGCCTTCCAGCTCTGACAGAAATGTGTCACCTCAGGGAAGACAGCAGGATATTTCCCATCTGTCCCAAAGCAATGATTTCCTTCTATGCCAGTACAAGGTAACTTTCACCTCCTCCTGCCAGCTTGATCTCCTAACAACTGAGGTATGGAGAACTTCTGCAGCATCTTTTCCTTTGACTTCAGGCTTTCCATCTCCTGCTGCACCCCTTCTCTGACTAATCTTCATCCTTTGAAGGGAAAAGGAATGAATAATGAATTGGGACTTCCCATCTGCCTATCTGACCGGATGCCTCCCATCCCATACTGCATTTTAATCACCAGCCTCCTTTGGGAAGAAAAGTGAAGTGCTATTCTCACACTTGGTCATACCCTTCATCTCCCAGCAGTTCTGAACTCTTGGAGGTCATCATCCAAACTACTTTCCCTATCCCCCACTACCCAATCCCTTATTTCCATCCCCTTCCAACCTCTCTCCTCTAGGAGGAGGGCTCCACACAGCCCTTCTACAGTTCCCTGCCAAATGTTTGTTCCATAGCTTTATCCTAAATATTTCCTTCTCCCAGTCCTTCCATCTGTTAGCTATTACTGAAACCTGGTTCTCCCCTGATGGCCCAGCCTCCCTGGCCACCCTTTCCAGCCCTGACTGCACCCTCACTTGGCTCACTGGTCAAGGCAGGGGGAGATTGAATTTGAAGAACTCCTTTTTTTGCCCACAGCCACATCCAGTTCCCTTCTTCAGTCTGGAACCTCTCCCCCTCTGAGGCTCATGCTACCACCAATCAAAATCCTGCTAGCTGTTATCTGTGGACCTCCAGGTCACTTACTCCCCTTCCTTCCTCAATGTCTGATGCTGGCCCACAATTTTCCTCTTCTTCCCAGCTCTTGCCCTCATATGAGGGGATTTCATATATGTAGCATCGCTCCCTCAAATACCATAATCACTCCCTTCCTCATCCTAGCCACTTCCCTGACCTACTCCTCCATCCTACCTGAGGCAGAAACAGAGACAGTCATAATTTTGGTTTTGCCATCACCCCAAAATGTACCACCTCTGTGTTCTAGAATTCCAGATCATAATCTATTGTTCATAATCTATTGGCTTGGGGCAGCTAGGTGGCACAGTGGATAGAGCACCAGCCCTAAAATCAGAAGGACCTGAGTTCAAATCTGGTTTCAGACACTTAACGCTTCCTAGCTGGTGACCCTGGGAAAGTCCCTTAACCCCAAATGCCTCAGCAAAAAAAATAATAATAATAAAAAGAATTTCATAATCTATTGGCTTTCTACCCTTCCCTTTGCCTTCCCGTACAAAATCCCATTCTTCATCCTCACTGTGACTTCCAATCCCTTGATCCTTCAATTCTCTCCCAAGTCCATCTCTCCTTCTATACTAGTAACCCTCCCCTCTTCTGCCCATCTTGACCCTCTCTTTAATGCTAGCCCCCTTTATATTGGCCTTTACATCCAGCCAATTCTCGGCCTTGAATCACTTGGACACCGACCATTCTGACTGGGTCCACTACATATTTATATTACATAACTTCAACTGGACTCTCACTGCTGCTAGGCAATCCTACTATATCTCCCTTAGCAACTCACTCTCTCACCCCTCACAACAGCTCTTCCAAAACTTTTCATCCCTCCTCAAACTTCCCATGCCTCCCCCACCCCCACCCTTTCAGCTGAAAATCTTGCCTCATATTTTACACAAAAAAATTGAGGCCATTTACTGTAAACTCCCCCTTTTCCCCTCTCCTTCATCTTCTATAACTCAAGTACCTTCTGCCAGTCTCTCCTCCATCTGTCTCACATGAAATCACCTTACTTCCTATCAGGACTAACCCCTCAACTTGTTCAAGTGATCCCGTTCTATCCTCTCTGCTCCAACAGATAGAATCCACTTTATTTTTTTTATTTGATTTTCAATCTCTCTGTCTACAGGATTATTTCTTGCTATCTTCTCCATCCATAGCTCCTTCATCTTGAAAAAAAACCCTCTTTTGATCCTTCCCTCCCTGCTAATTATTGCCCTCCATCTCTTCTGCCCTTTGGAGATAAATTCTCCCAAAAGGTGACTACAATAGGTGCCTCAACTTTCTCTCCTCCCACATCTTACCCTTTTCTTGGCAGAGATACCAGAATGGTTTGCCATTTCTTTCTCTAGCAGATGAGGACACTGAGACAAACAGGGTGAAGACCCCTAGTCAGGGTCTGAGGCTGAATTTGAACTTATGCCTTCTTGACTCAGTTGACAGCTTGACTCATTCCCCCAAAGATACCCACGATCAAGTGATTGACAAATCTTATGACTTTTTCCTAATCCTTCTTCATGATCTCTCTGTAGCCTTTGACAGTTTATTTCTCTCTCCTCAATTTTCTCTTCTTGCTAGGTTCTCATGATCTCTCTGTCTCCCTGACTCTTTGTGTCTCTACTTGTCTCTGTCTCCCTGTCTCTGTTTGTCTGTCTCTGTCTTTATCTCTCTGTCTCCCCATCTTTGTCTCTGTCTCTGTCTCTCCTCTGTTTCTCCCTCTCTCTGTGTCTCTGTCTCTGTCTCTTTTTTGACTCTGTCTCTCTTTCCTTCTGTCTCTGTGTCTCTATTTCTGTCTCCGTCTTTGCCTGTCTCTGTCTCTAACTCTCTCCATCTCTCTTTCACCCTCTCTGGCCCCCCAGGGCTTCTTAAACTTTATCTACTCATGATCCTTTTCCCTTGAGTAATTTGTACCTACCCTGGGTTGCAGGATTTAAGAAGCTGCACGCTATACTACTTCATTTGGGGATCTCACCAGCTCCCAAAGATTTAATTACCATTTCTATGCTGATAATTCTCAAATCTGTCTATCCTGCCTCAGTCTTACATCTCCAACTGTCTTTCAGATATCTCAAACTGGATGTCCAGTACATTAGATTATTTCCAAAACTGAACTTATTATCTCCCCCCAAAAAACCTTCCCATCATCATCACCTACTACCTTCCCTATCACTATGGAAGGTAACATCACCCCAGTCTACAGGCTCACATCTCAGACTCCTCACTGTTTCTCACCACCACCATCCCTCCCTCCATGTCCATGTTTTGCCAAGCTGTGCTGATTTCACCTCTGCAACGTCTCTCAAATATACCTCCTTCTCTCCTCTGACACTGCCTTCCCCTGAGGCAGGTCCTGGTCACACATATATTATTGCAAAGTCCTGCTGGGGAGGAGGTTCCCCAGCTAAAGTCTCTCCCCACTTCAATCCATCCTCCATTCAGCTACAAAAGTGATTTTCCAAAAATGCAGTTCTGCCATATCACCTCCACCAATTTAGTAAACTCTAGTGGCTCCCTATTACCTCTGAGAGCAAATACAAATTGTTTTATTTGACATTCAAAGCTCTTCACAACCTACCCCCTGCTCCTTTTCCAGTCTTATACTTTACCCTCCAACATGGACAGTGTCCTGAGCCTCCTGGCTGTTCCATTTCTCTATCTGGGGCCTTCTCTCTGACTGCCCCCCCCTCCCATGCCTGGAATACTCTCTTTCCTTTGCCCCCTCTATTGATCTCCCTGCTTCTTTAAAGTGCTAACTAAAATATCATCTTCTATAGGAAGATTTCCCCAAACCCTCTTCAGTCTGGTGTCTTCCTCCTGCATATTATCTCCTATTTATCCTGTATACAACTTGTGTTGCATACATTTGTTTGCATGTTATCTCCTTATAATCTTATTAGACCATAAACTCCTTGAGGCCAGGGGATTGTCTTAATAAATATTTATGGATTGATAGAGGGAACAAGTTGGTCCTTCATAATATAATTTCTGAATAGGTGAAATAAATAATTAATTAATGAGCTGGCCAGAAGCAAGAAGGAAAATAGTAGACTGCGTAATATTTAGGAAACTGTGAAGTCTTTTCAAAACCCCCAGTGTGTCCCTGCCACAAAAACCTATCTCTTTAATACCTCTATTTTCCTAGTGGCATTAATGGGACCATGAATCATAGAGTGCCGCAGTCTTAGAAGAATTGAAATTACAAGTAAACCAGAAGGGAAATGAAAACACTCTTAGTAGCCATAAAGATTCCCAATGAGGATTTATTTATTTTTAAATGTAGTAAAAAATGTCAAAGTTGGTTCAGCTAACTGATGCAGTAGTCAGAGTATCAGACCTGAAGTCAGAAAGACTCATCTTCCTGAATTCAAGCCCAGCCTCAGAAACTAGTTGTGTGACCCTGGGCAAGTCACTTAACCCTATCTGCCTCAGTTTTCTCATTTATAAAATGAAATGGAGAAGAAAATGGCAAACCATTTCAATATATTTGCCAAGAAAATCCCAATAGGATCACAAAGAATCAGATATGATTGAAAAATGACAACAATAAAAGCATCAAGGTCAAGTAAGACCAAAAAAGGAAGTGAGCTAGTTGTAAAGTGAGAGAAATAACAGGTGGACAGCATGATCATTACACTGAAACCACCAAAACAATAAAAACAACAATGATGACAACAACAGAGGAAGGTTCACGGCCTTAAGAGGATTGATAAAAAAAAGACAGGGATAAGAATTATAAAGGATGAGAAGCTGTGGAAAGGTAGTAATCTGCATTGGATGGGGTATTCATAATAATGAAATCACGCATCCATCACAGCAACAAATAACTCTTGGCTGGTGGGCAGACTTGGGGTGGGGAAGAATATGGTGGGAAGTCCTTGGCATAATTCACATGATGTCCTTACAATCTCTAAAAGCAAGCAGTATAGTGCTCAATTAACAAGAGACAAATCCATTTAACTACCTCTCTGTTATTGAACAGATCACCACCCTGGCCATTTTTATTGCCATCTTGGATAAACAACTGGTAGCTTACTAAAAATATTACTCCTCACTAGCTCCCTATTTTGACACTGAAACTAAACAGCAGAGAGAACATATAAGAGACTTGGGAACACTGAAGCAAAAAAGCAGGTTATTTGAGAAACTAGAATGAATAGAACACAATGGGCTGGCAGTGACTCTTAAGCAAAGGACTGTCTCCTGGTCCCCAAATGAGTCTCCCCAAAAGGTATCTAGTCCAAGAGAGGATGAGAGGAAAGCAAGAGAGGGGCATATGACCCCTGGCCTGGCTTCCAGTTTGAAAGCTTCCCCCTTCTGAACTCCAGAAAACACTGCTGGGAAGATTAATAGCTGTTTAGTCATTTCCCATTTTATTATCTGAAGACAAAGGGGGAAAAAAAGGCTATAAATAGATGTTTAACCACACAAATAATTTACATTACTGTCTTCTTTATGAGCATGAAATAATAAAATTATATTAAATTAAGGCCAATAAGGCTTTAGCATGGTGGTTACTAGGCAAAACTGATATTTACACTCTCTCTGGAAACCAAACTAAAATAAGAAAACTCATCAAATGGGTGTTGGGGGGTTCACTGTGGAAATTTTCTGGGTCAAATATTTCACTGAATTTTCAAATGAAAATTGCATTAGGATGCTTTTTCCTCCTGTAATTTCTTGGGTTATGAGGACCCATGGCAGAGAGTCATTCATTCAAGAGATGCTCCATGGTGGAACTGTCCTTGCCGAAAGCACAGAGTAGGGGGAAAAAGCACCTTTCCTCACTCCCCACAGTGAGGATCCGGGACCCCTGAGCCCAGGAACAGAATAGAGAGATAACGAGAATGGGTAGAAACTAGATAGAGAGAAATAGGAAGTCACAGGGTTTGGAATGAGCCTGGAAAATGAATCTGGGATACTAGGATGGGCCTCTGAGTATCCCAAACAGATGGGTGTTGATCCTGCTTTCCAAAGGACTCCATGGAAAGAGATCCCATTACTTCTCTTCAGAAGCATTTCAAAGATTCACAATCTTCTTTGTCAGTCAATTTATCCTACTATCTAACCTAATTCTTGTGGCTTGAGTTAATATTTGTTATTATGGTTATGATTTCTTCTGCTGCTGCTGTCAGTGAAATCAGAAAAGCTTGTCTAGGAAAAGGCCTTGTAGCCTCAAGAGGTTACTTATGGTTTCTCCAGGTCCAATTATACCACTTACTTTTATTTTTCCGGGTGGGTCCTACATCATCTCCAGTGTTTTATTGTGAATTTAAATTGTGGAGCCAAAAAGTGACCAATATTCTAGAGAGACTTTGGCGCAGTTACAGTAGACAGAGAATTGTTTCTGGAGTCAGAAAGACCTGAGTTTAAATGGGCAATTCATATAACTATGTTTGCCTTAGTTTCCTCATCTGTAAAATGAGCTGAAAAAAGGAAATGTCAAACTGCTCCAGTATCTTTGCCAAGAAAATCCCCTAATGAGGTCATGAGGGGTACCATATAACTGAACAACAACAATTTTGAGAGTAATATTGGATGGTCTCAAAACTACCAATCGCCACATCTGATTTTTATCTGATTTTACATATAAAATTTTTTTATCTGGTTTTATATATAAAATGAAATGTTTACATTTTACATTGATTTTATAGGGGCTAGGAATGGGGACTTAACCTGTGATTTCACTGATAAAAAGAATTCTCAGATGACACACTTTATCAATACAGATTGGTACTTTCTCTGTAAGGTAGAACCTTAAATTTTTTTGTTTTGGTGAGACAATATGGATTAAGTGACTTACCCAGGTTTAGACAGATAGTAAATGTCAAATGTGGGAAGCTAGATTTGACTCAGTGCTCTTGGAATTGTGAACTTAGAATCTTTTTTTAAGCTTTGTATTTTCAAACTATATATGTAGATAGTTTTTAATATTCACCCTTACAAAACCTTGTTTTCCAAATTTTTCCCTCCCTTTTCCCTACTCCTTCCTTAGACAGCAAGTAATCCAATATAGGTTGAATATGTGCAATTCTTCTATGCATATTTCTACAATTATCATGCTGCACAAGAAAAATCAGATCAAAAAGGGAAAAATGAGAAAGGAAACAAAATGCAAGCAAACAACAACAAAAAAATACTATGTTATGATCCATACTCATTCCCCACAGTCCTCTCTCTGGGTGCAGATGACTCTCCCCATCACAAGACCATTGGAACTGGCCTGAATCACCTCGCTGTTGAAAAGAGTGCATCAGAGTTGATCTTCATATAATCTTGTTGTTGCCCTGTATGATGATCTCTTGGTTCTACTCACTTCACTTAGCATCATGAACTTAGAATCTTAACGAGTTTTAGAATACTGGGTTGTTAATGATTTGTCCAGAGGCAATATTTAAAACTTAGGAAAAAAGATATCTCATAATAGCTCAGAAATATCTTCTAGCTATTCAGGCTCCAGATGTGATCAAATTCTCCTCCTCTACACCAGGGGAATTAAGCTGAAACTAATATTCACCAAAAAAAAATGAAGACTGGGAAGAAGTTGTACATAACACAAACTACTTATCTCCTTTCTGACCATTAAATTGTTCCAACAGTTGTTTATTATCTCAAAGGTCGTTTATTAAATTCAATCTAAGGACTCTAGGGGAATTAAACCAAAATGAATCAACTGTTGCTATCGAGGATCTTTAAAAACCCCAAAGAGATAAATGAGATCTGCATCTGTTGGGATATGGTGGGAAGATGGAGAATTTTATTTATTTTTCTTGGAAGCATAGAACCTAAAGGAAATGTGGACTTTGTATTATGTTATTTATTATTTTATATTTATATTAGCCAAGACTGAATTTTGTATGAGAATTTGGCCATGATTTAGGAAAACAGAAGTCTCTAATGATGGCATTAAGTAAAATTGGTGATTTTTGAGTCTAAGAGTTCTGTCGGGGATTCAATAATTGTTTGGAGCTTGTCTGAAAAGTTTCCTCTCAAAACCCCACCTATTCCAGGGGTTCCATTAAGCCTCCACTGATGCAGGTAGCAGGCTTTCCTCCATGACTGCCCCTTTTTATACATATCCTTCTTTAAGTTCCATGTATGGGGGACCTTACCTGCCAGAGTAGTGTACCTGGTATTCCTTATCTCCAAGTTTTTAATTATCTATGATCTCCTCATTGAACATGGTTCTTGATATCTCTCTTCTAGTTCATCATCTGCAGTTTTCTGAGCAGCCCCCCAGAACTGCGGCTCTTCAATTACAATTACCCTCGCTGGACCGTCCTCCTGGGGTACTGCATCGGGACTTCTTCCTTCATCTGCATTCCCACCTATATCACTTATCGGTTGATCGTTACTCCAGGGACATTCAAAGAGGTAACACTTCTCTCATGTACTGGGAAGAGATGGTTAGGAAGGGAACAGTCCTTGTACCATTGTCTTTTTAAGAGAAATGTCCAAATGATATTAAATTCATCAAGAAGAATTGAATATTGAAATGTTTTTTTTTAAATTTCATTAAGCCTAACTAATAAATTCAGAGTATCCTAAGATAACCTAGTGATTTGGGGGAAGAGTAGAAATTCTCTTTTGGCCATGATCCAAAATGAATCAGATCACTACCCTGCTTTCAGATGAGAACTGTACAGATACTTGATCTGGGATGTCCAAAGTATAATAATGCAAAAATAATGAAGGAGGGAGATGGACTATCCCTTTCCCAACAAAGACACACAATTATCTTCCCAGATCACAGAGAGTAACAGTATCTGAGGCAAGGTTGTGGAAGCTACAGTATCCTTCACCCAGATGCAAATCAGTAACTCAAATAACCAGCTCCATGCAGAGGGTATTCTGCTATGTTGGCTAAGGATTTAGGAATTCTGCTATGTTGGCTAAGGGTTTAGGAAAACAGAGAGCATTTCCAATTTGTTGTTAATGTTCAGAGAACAATGAGTTAATAGTGTGATCTGTTCAGATTGTTCATTTTTTGGCAACATCTGCTAGTAGTTGACTCCAACAATTAGAACACTAAAGGACTGAGAAAAGGGTCATGGGTTAGTACCTGTAGGAGTTAGTTAAAAAACATCAATCTACTCCGAAGAGACACCTGAATCCCTAACATAATTGCCATCAGCTGTCTTGAAGGTGGGTGCCATTGCTGGTCACAGGTATTCCAGATAATACTTGAAGAATAGAGCAGCACAAATCTATTCACACTTCTAGTGAAAAGATCCACTGATAGGAGTCTTGACTTCATCTGTATGACTGGGCATGTTATTTAAACTTTTTTGAGTGTCAGTTTTCTAGTCTCTAAAATGGGGATAATACTTGTTTTCCCTATCTCACAGGATCATGTGGGGATTTGTATCAAGAATTTCACAAATCTTTCAGCACTATATAAATGTCAGCCATCATCATCATCATCACGTTATCTGTGAAAGTCAGTATATTAAAAATCAAATCCCTGTAATGGGGACAAACTAGAACAATTCCCAATAAGATCAGGAGTGAAACAAGGTTGCCCACTATCACCATTACTATTCAATATTTTATTAAAAATCAAATCCATACTGTATGAATATGTATACATATATTGGATTTGTCATATATTTTAATATAAACATGTATTAGACTACCTGCCATCTAGGGGAGAGGGTGGGAGGAAGGAGAGAAAAATTTGGAACAGAAGGCTTTGCAAGGGTCAATGTTGAAAAATTATCCATGCATATGTTTTGCAAATAAAAAGTTTTAATAAAAAAGTCAAATCCATTCAAGAGTCAAAGTAAATTGGAACAGAAAAGAATGGACAGAGCCAAAAAAGTTCATAGGATCATAGATTTAGAACTTGAAGGGGCCCTGGAGGTCAGCCAGTAAAGTGTAAGCTCTTAAGGGGAAGGACTATCTTATTTATGTATTTATATCAAAAGTGCTTAGAGCAAAATACATACTTAATGAATGCTTTTGAATGATCTAATTCTGGTCCAATGCCATTTTACAAATGAGGAAACTGAGTGACTTGTCCAAGTTTACACAGATAGTTAAGTTGCAGAGCATGGTCCTCTGACTTTAAATGCAGTATTCTTTCTACTGAACCACATCAGCTTCTGTCCTCACAGAGCTTACAGTGTAGTATGGCAATATGACTCATACACAGGCAATTATAATGTAAAATATCATATACAAATGGTGATTTTAGATCATATTAAAGAAGAAAATTCTTGTCTACAATGTGTTAGGGATAGTGTTTCTGGAGGGAAATCATCATCTGTGACAAAGGTTCCAGAGAGAGAATATTTGTCTTATAGAGGGACTCATGTGACCAGATTTTACTTGAGAAAATGTATCCCTTGATGAAAGCCATCTTTACCCAGAGAGTGGCCTGTAGAAATTAAGTGTGAATCACAACATAGCATTTTCACTTCTTTTGTTGTTTGCTTAAACTTTATTTTTTCTCATTTTTTTTCTTTTTGATCTGATTCTTCTTATGCAGCAAGATAACTGATAAATACATACACCTATATTGGATTTACATATTTTTACCATGTTTAACATATATTGTATTACTTGCCATGGGGGGGGGGAGAGAAATTGGAATACAAGGTTTTGCAAGGGTCAATGGTGAAAAATTATTCATGCATGTATTTTGAAAATGAAAATCTTCACTAAAAAAAAATAAGAGAGAAAATGAACCTCTATAGTAGGGCAGCTAGGTGGCACAGTGGATATCTAGGCTGCTGGGCCTGGAAGTCAGAGACTCATATTCCTGAATTCAAATCCAGCTTTCAGATACTGACTAGCTATGAGGCAAATAATTTAACACTATTTGCCTTAGTTCCTGATTTGCAAAATGAGATGGAGAAGGAAATGGCCAACCACTCCAGTATTTTTGCCAAAAAGCAAAAAAACAAAAAACTCCCAAAGAGGTCACCAAGACTCACATATGACTGGAATGACTGAACAACAAAAATCCCTTTGGTACTACTTGTTAGTACAGACTTTATGACTAGATTTCACCATTTAAAAGTATGTGACCTTTGCATATTAACTCTTAGGCAAATTATCTGTGTAGTATCTATTATTAGGCATTAATTTAATTAGCCATTGTTTTCTTAGTGAAAATAACTAAATTTTCAGAAATTTTTCCATCAGAATCATTATGGTAGTCACTATTGAAGGGAATGAACTATTAAATAATGAAAAAAACATCCTAAAACGTCCTTCCATCCTCTACCATTATTATAGTCCAGGCTAGAGATAATCTGATGATTGAAGTTAAACATCTGGAAACATTTTAACTTGGGTAATTGGGAGCCTGGTGATGGCGTTGATAGAAAATAGGAACTTGCAAGGGAGATTAGAAGGAGAGAGAACATGGTAGTATTAACGTAGGTTAACAGTGAGAGCTCTCTAAAAGTGTAAGAAGCTACCTTAGAAGATAGTGCCTTCCCACCAGAGATCTGCAGGCAAAGGTCTGATGACCATTTGTTATGGGCAGCTAGGTGACAGTGGATAGAACTGGAGTCAGTCAAGAAGACTGAAGTTCACATTCTATCTCAGAAACCTTAGTTGTGCGACATTGAGAAAATCACTTGCTTCCCTCAGTTTCCTTAATTGTAATAGGAGGATAATAGCTCCTACTGAATAGGGTTGTTGTGAGAGTCAAAAAAAAAAAAAAAGCTGCAAAGCATTTGCATAATAGGTATTTAATAAATAAATGCTTATTCTCTCCTCCCCCTCACGTCAGTTATGTTGTAGAGGGGATTCTTGGGTATGGATTGAACTACAATGGCCCTTGATGTCATAGAATCATAGATCTGGAAGGGACTTGGAGACCACCTCTAGCCCTACTTTGTTCCAGATGAGAATAATGGGGACCCAAGAGGAAACTGCCCAAGTTCAGGAAGCTAGTTAGCAGCAGATGAGTGTTGACCCTGAGCTATCTGACTTCAAATTTGACACTCTCACTTCCGAGTTTCACTGAAAAAACTTTGGCAATCCAGTGTGGGCCACTGTAATAGGACTGAATGCTGGATGTTTGGGGAGGAAAGGGAGGATGTGGTAATCCTTCCCTACTTCATAACTTAATCTAGCCCACACACATGTGCCTTAGTGCCCACCTCGCCTCATATATATATACATATATATATATATACACATATATATATATATATGTGTCACACGTACATGTACCACCTTACCTCATATATATATATACACACACATGTACCACCTTACCTCATACACACACACACACATACATGTACCATGACTGTACTACTTAAGCCCAGCTTTAAATGAATAAAAAGGATGTCTGTTTATAAATACTTCTGAATTTAGATCTTTACCAAGAGGAAAAACTGGATGCTATGGAGTTCCTGTTAAGCTCATGCTGGGGTACAGATGGTAGAAGCTGGTGCTCAGAGTGCAGGGTTTTAACTTCAGCCAACCACTCTACTCTCTTTTTGGACTTCCACTGTGTGATGTAGGAACACAATACAAGAGACGTTTTTATCACAAAAGGTCCAATTTTATGAGCTGTGTTTGCTGAGAATGGAGCTTTTCCAGCTTCCTGGGGTACTTGCCCCTAAAAGGAAGAAAAACTCATAAGAAGTGAAGATGGAGAGGTCCAAGCTGGCCTAGAATTGTCTTGAATATCGCTCTGGTTAGTGCATTCACTGGTCACAGGAAGAATATGGGTGGTAAGAAATCATCATAAGCCCTGCATGTTCTTCCAATCCAAAAAGTAGACAAGGACACATAACAGAGGCTGTCTAAATAAATGTTTTATTGACTAAAATCAATGCAATGAAGAATGCTTTCAGATTTAGCTCTACTAGAGATGTACACTCTCTTGGTCAAGGAAGATTTTACTTAAGTAATTTTATTAAGCCCATTGTTTTTTTTTTTTTTTTCTCTCCTGTACACTGATGCTGAGCTTAAAGAGTGGTTTACATATTTTTCCATTCACAGGCACAATCAGTCATAACAATGTTCCAGTGGAACTCAGCTATTTCTAGGGTGAAGGGTCTCAACATTTTCTCTGTGATGACTACATGAGCATGAGGTGGATTAGAGACACTGGAATTCAGATTTAGAAATGATTCAGTTCCTCTGAATTTCATTTTTATTGATGTAAACATCGCTTATTTCTTCTGCATTGGAACTAAAGCATTTTATGATCTCATCTTGACTTTCTTTATTGTTACACTTATTCCTATTACTTATTTCCTTATGTCTAGGGGTTGCAAGTGCTATCTTACTCCTGTTTGGGCAATCTTTTTATGTCATTATGGAACACTAGTGGACCAAAACTATGAACTGGACATTATTCTCAAAATGTAAAGAATATTAGAGCATACTTGGGGTTTAAGTACCATTTAAAAGACTTCTATCAGGACCAGGAAAATACTGTACCCAGTAATAGCAATATTGTTCAACAAAGAATTGTGAATGATTTAGCTATTCTGAGCAGTATCATGATCTAAGACAATCCCAAAAGACTAAAGATGAAGCATACTATCCACCTCCAAAGAAAGAACTAATATTGATTGAATACAGACAGAAACATGCTATTTTCCACTTTTCTCTCATTTCTTTTCTTTTGAGTCTTCTTGTACAAAATGACTAATGTGGAAATTTCTGAATAATTGCAATGCAACACCTATATCTAATTGTTTATCATCTCAAAGAAGAGGGAGGCAAGAAGGAAGGAAGGGAAGAATAAATACAATTTGGAATTCAAAATTTTACTTTTCTAAAGTTTTTTTTTAAATAATAGCTTTTTTATTTTCAAAATAAATGCAAAGAGTTTTCAACATTCACTCTTGCAAAATCTTATGTTCCAAATTTTTCTCCCTTCCTTCTCCCACTCCCTCCCCTAGAAGCAAGTAATCCAATACATGTTAAACATGTGCAATTCTTCTATACATATTTCCACATTTATCACGCTGCATAAGAAAGATCAGATCAAAAAGGAAAAAAAAGAGAGAAAAGCAAGCAAACAACAAAAAAAAGTGAAGATACTATGTTGTGATTCACACTCAGTCCCCACAGTCTGCTCTATGGATGCAGATGGCTCTCTCCATCACAAGTCTTTTGGAATTGGCCAGAATTGTTTCATTGTTGAAAAGAGCCATGTCCATCAGAATTGATCATCACATAGTTTTCCTGTTGCCATGTACAATAATTTCGTAGTTCTGCTCACTTCACTTAGCCTCTCTGAAATCATCCTGCTAATCATTTCTTATAGAATAATAATATTCCATAACATTCATATACCATAACTTATTCAGCCATTCCCCAGCTGATGAGCATCCACTCAGTTTCCAATTCCTTACTAATACATAAAGGCCTGCCACAAACATTTTTGCACATTTGGGTTCCTTTCCCTCCTTTATGATCTCTTTGGGATACAAGCCCAGTGGAGACACTGCTGGATCAAAGTTATAGCCCTTTGGGTATCGTTCCAAATTGTTCTCCAGAACGGCTGTATTGACCTCAAAACTTTAAATAAAAATGTTTAAAAACAATTGAGAAAAATGGCTTGCTTGATACAGGATTGACACCAACCTACAATTTGTAAAACAAAAACAAAAACCCCACAATATCTTGCAAAATGCAATAAAAGTGAAGCACAATAAAACAACAAAAAAAGTTCTATTCTGTATTTTAATACTGTGATAATTTCTTACATTAAAACAAAAAAAAAACTTATTTTCTTCTTAACAGCGTATTCTTAAAAGTATCACTCCAGAAACACCTACAGAGATTCCCTTCGGAGACCTTCGCTTGAATACTGTGTAGCAAGTACTGGACAAGAGGAAAAAAACTCCCCTATCAATTCCTGCCCTCTACTCATCACCCATTACCCTTCTCCCCTCCAAGTGAGCTTGAGTTTCCAGCTGAGCCAAGGAACGAGAACCTTCTTCATGGAGACCCAGCTGCCATGGAATCTCATGACCTCCAGCCTTCCGATCCATCTCCTTCCATGAAATCAGCTCAGCACTTATCAACCTCAACTCAACTACGGCTAAACTGGTTCATTTTGGATGTGGGAAGATTTTGTTGCATGGATGTGGCTGCTACCGTATGAATGGGTGAAAGGGATAACATAAACCACTAGTGGACAAATAGCGTCAGTTAGGATTACATGTAGTCTCGAGTCTGTGTATGTCTTCTCAATGTGATTATTTGTATTGGACCATATTGTGTTTGCTTCTAAGGGTTTCACTGTCAAACGAGTCTATAAACTGTGTAGGACATCACAGAAATCGTTCCGATAGCCATATATATATTCTCTTTGTAACAGAATCTGTAGCTGGAAATTAATGGAACTCTCTAATTCTTCTGTGCTGAGTCTTGCAGAGGAAGTTGTAGAAAGCTAACCTGAAAGGTGCTATGTATGTGTGTGTGAGTAGGTGTGTGTGTGTGTGTCTGTACACTGTTCCAGTGTACACACAGATGTCTCCTTTCTATTACTCTAAAGTTTTCTGGCACTTTACAAACCATATGTCATCCTCCTTTCTCTTTTATTAATAGATTTTACACACACACACACACACATTCAGTTTTGCCTTCATTGCTCCAAATCTAGAGGTCCTATAAGCTATCCAATTTTTTCTTGTGCTTCTGATATCCATCCTCAGTGTGTGTGTCCCATACATTCCCCACGCTTTGCCAGTCTGTCAGGACTTTAGCATTTTGACCCTCACTACCTCCCTCTTGTTTTTTTTTTTCCCCCATTATACTTTGATGATGATCTTCTGGTTCATTTACTCCTGTTTTGACCCTATTTAAATTATGTGAATTGTTTTGAATGTAGAACCTTTTCCTTCAATACTTCCTATTGTTCTCACAGTGATTAGGAATAAAAGGAGGAATCCTATGAGCATATTCCATTATTTACCTTACTATGCTTCTTGGAGGTAATGTAAAACAAACAAAAAAAAATGTTCTATAATTTTACACGAGATGTATTTAAGGTCTAATTCTGGCCCAAGTGCTCATCCCTGAACTGAACAAACCAATTCTTCAGCAGCTTCCCTTTTCTATTTGCCTTATATTTCCCCTTTTTTTCTTTTTCTTCACTTTTTTTTTGGGGGGGTTGTTTCATCCTATTTCCCCTAATAGTCCTTTATTTCATTGTTGAAAGGAAAGAAAGGCCTCAGGCAAAAGCTGCCCAAATGGCTTTAAAATCATAAAATATAGAAGCACTTCTAATCAGGTTCTCTTCATTCTCCAGGGCTTGTTGTTATTAAGTAGGGCATCTTTCAACCTAGCTGTAATTGCCAAATCATCTTTGAGAACAACAGGAAATTCACCTGATGACTCCTAGGTATTTACTCTACCAGTAAAGAGACCCATCTTTCAGCTGTTTCTCTTAGAATCCAATTTGGTGATATTTGTTTTGGTTCAAATTGAAATGTTAACACATTCTGCCTTTCTGACTGCCTGGGTACATCCTAGTCAAGCAGTAAGTGAGTCAAGAGATCGACACACTTCAAAATACAGTTTAAAAGTGTGAGGGACAGAATGTTGTGATGCTTCCCTGAACATCTGCCTCTGGCCTTCGGTCTGAGATGCACATCAGAAAGCCACCCCAGCTTGGGTGTGAAGGTGCACAAGCATACAAACATGTGGAAGGGAGCTCTTGATTTCTGGATGTGTATTTGTCAGGATTATAATTAAAAAGAGGAGTGGTTCAATGTAGTAGAGTCAACAGACTGGCAAAAGGCAAACCCCTCCCCCCAACAAATCCCAGTCATGTTTTCCTGAGTCATGAGGACTGATAAATTCACCATTGCAACGACCTTTTCCTTTCCATTTCAGGTCTTGGGATGACCCCTGGAAAATGGCTGCATATTTTGGGATGGTCATTTATGAAAAGTTTCTGGCTATGAAGTGCTTAGGGGAATTTTGCATTAGTAAAATAGTAATGTAAGACAGTGTCTTATAAAGAAGCCAAATCTAATGTAGCATTTAAGTAAAGGCCAATAAAAAAACTATTATTTGAACTAGAAAAGTAGAGGTTCAAATTAATTTTTTGTTTACTGCGAAATCTTGCAACAGGTTCCCTAAACTTAAATTAGACCCCCATAGCTTCACCATTAGGAAAACTCTACCAAATCTCTGGTCAGTAAAATACCCGCCCGAAGCCATGAACTGGATGGCAGGATTGTCATTGCTCTAAATCTGATTTTAGAACCTAAGTCAAAATCATTTTCCAGCTCAAAAACTTCTTCAAAAAAAGTCTTTCAACTGGTTTCATAATTCAGTGTTAGAAAAATGGCTTAAAGGAAGATTCTTGCTTCTTGCTTATACATAGCAAAGGTCTGAATGAGGGCATTGTACCCATGCCAGGACAAAGATTTAGAATCCATCCATTGCAGGACAATAAAACCTGGAGCTAAGTGGTGGCTTAACTTTACACACATCTTGGTAAAACTTGCTAACTGCTATTCAATGTCGAAACCCAAACCGATGCTGGCTGCTTTCCTAACTCTCTTTACTCATCAATCAACAAGTGTTGTTGGAGATAGAACCGCCTGCATCTTGTATCTCAGTTGAGCAGGAAGACTATGTATTTTGAAGGTACAGGAGATGGAGGAGCAAGAGAGGAGGGAAGGGAGAGCAGCTGGTTCGTGAAGAAAACTTTAAAATGATTGCAGTTCATAACTAGAGAAGTCAAAATAAAATAAAGCCAAGTAACAAGTTGTCTATTCTTAAGCATCATGGAACTCACAAATTGTATCTTAAGTGCTTTAAGTGCTTTTAAGCTCAAGTTCCTTCCAATTTTTAGGAAATAAAATTTTAAAATCCAAATAAGGGAAAAAAGCAAGACTGGGGTATACTCTTCCTGCCTAATACAACATATTCCTCAAAAGCCACTGGAAAGCTCCAGCCTTTCCTTTTGGTTTCCTCATTTGTACCAAAGATTCAATGAAGAATTTTATTAAAAATTCTTTATACTACATTTGCTCCTTTGGGAAGAATCTCCCAAATCCCCAAGTCTCCTATTCTTGCCATCGCAGCTATGGTACGGACTTTTTCCTTTATTGCTAATCTGTGTTTCCAGAGTTTAAAGATAATGAAACAACCTGGCATCTCATAAAGTTCAGTCACACTCCATTAGGAGCTGCTAAAAACTCGGTGACTTCATAAAGAGGAGTTTATTTCTCAGTTTCTCTTGAGATCTGAACATTTCTAAGGGAGGGGTGGGCTTGAAACTTTAGTATTCCTAAGTGATTAAACAACCACTACCACCATTTGGTTCAGCAGACAACTACTCTGATGGAGAAGGAAAACACTTCAAGAGGGAATCCTAAGTACTTTCTACAATTTCTTTTGTAAGGTTGGAGTCTGTTCAGTCAACATTTCTCCTTTCACAACTACCCTAGTTGAGCCATCCTGTGATCTTCAGACAGAGAAGTCCCTTTCTTGGAAAATTACTCAAAGTCATCCCCAATTAAAATAATCTTCCAACCCCAAGTAGCACAATCTAAAGCTAAGTTGCCTTATATGCATTGTGCAAGTTTTAAAAATCATCAAAATATGTATTCCTGGAGGGCTGACTTCCATTTGGCAAAATATCAGTGGTATTTTTACTTGACATAAGGGAAGAAATCAGGCAGTTTAAATTCAGAATAGGATGGTCATTGGGCTAAAGGCAAAAGAATAGAATAAATATAACTCACAGTCCCTTTGATTCTATGCTTCAGGATTACAACCATGATTGTGAATTTAGTTGTAGTCATCTGGAATTGACCATGGTCTACAAGATTACCTTTGGGTAGGTAATAGCATCCCAAGGATCTCCTCCTCATCTTGCTAGTTCTGAATTCTCTCTAATACTGTCTAAGAAAGAAAGCATATTTACATATAAAGCCATTCCTCCTCCTCCAATCCCCAAGTAAACAGATATTTCACAAACCTAAATCAAAGAATCATAGAGGCAGCAGGCCTTGAGTTTACTTTCAATCTCTGATAAGTTTGAGATTGACAATCATCTAGGCATTTAGTCATAGACCACTTTCTATGAGACCATCAAGAAAAACTACTGTTCCACAGACATTCTAACAAGAAACATTTCAGGATTTAGCAAAACTAAAGCAAGATAATAACTTTTTTTAGATATTTACTTTTTAACTTAAATGCCAATACTTTAAAAAAATAATACCAAGAGTTAATAATAATAACAAACAATAATTCAAAATATATACTATCATACCATTGGTCAAATTCTTAGAGAAGTGTAGCTCAGTTTAAGAAAATATATATAAATTTATATTCCCAACAGAGATCTAGTAGAAGCTGAACATTTTCTTTTCAAAAAGATTCACCCTAGATAGGTTCCTCTAAACTGTGAACTCTTTGATTCACTGAAAATGTTTAAACTATTCATTATTTTTCAGAAACTCTTCTATTGTGTAAAATCAGTAACCTGTAAGGTTCTTCAAATTTGGAATGTTATCTTTAAGCAAACTAGAGAAAAGCTTCTCCTTTTCCCCCCTCATCTTTTTCCTCCTTCTCCCCATGACTAAGCCAGAGAAATGTTCCTCCATGTTTACTACATTGAACAGGGGTCATAAAGAAACTTCCAAAGGATCTGGTTCTTTCTAAAATGAGGAGCATGTTTATTTTTCAAGCTGTAGTAGCTCACTTAACCTGGAATTTTAGTTATACAAACCCTGAACATTTTCTTCCATTTCATGTATATGGTACACATGTATTAATTTATGCAGCCATTTAGTTATATAAATGTTTCAAAATAGATCATAAGTCAACAGTATGTGCCTTGTTCTGTTGTTATTGTAATAAATTTAAGATCATAATAAATGAACAGGTTTCTATTATTTTCTCTGAAGATTAAGCTCTTTCAGCAAAGCAAGCAAAAAATTTCATTTTTAACTTCACAGGACCAAAGCTTTCCTTAAATTGCAAATTGCTTTCCTTAAAATGCAAATCTTATAACATTCATAAATATAAATTTAGAGTTAAAAACATCATAACTGAGAATATTACATTATTATTACAATCAGTAAAGAATTGTGGTCTTTTTTTTATATATGTCTTTTCTCCTCTTCTAGATTATAAACTTCTTGCAGGCAGGGATGTATCCTGCTCATTTTCAGATCCCCTTTCTGTACCTAGCACATAGGACCATACACACAGACTTGGAAATATCTCACAGGCTACTTATTCCAACACTCTCATTTTATACATGAGGAAACTGGACTAGAAAAGGTTAAATTACCTGCCCTCAGTCACACAGGTAGTTAAAAGCCCTGAGATGGGTTAGAACTCAGGTTCTTAGTTTGCAGAGTCGGGGTTTTGTTCACCATGACAAATGCTCCATAAATTTAGGATGAATGAACGTTAGAATTATATTTAACCTCTTCCATGGATATATAGCCTCCTTTTGTTTTTTGTTTTTCTTTTAAACTTAAAGGAGAAAAGCATTCAGGGGATCTAGAAATTAAGCACTACATCTTAACATACAACTATAACCCTTCAGAGACTGATATTTTTCTCAAAAACTTAAAACTATCACCCATCGTTCATGTGCAAGCTTCATATATCATTGTTTAGCAGAGGCCTGAGAAATTCAAAATGTGATTCAACTTGGTTCTGGCATATGTTTAATTGAAAAAATGTTTTATTTTAGAGTGGGCATATAGTACTGTGAACAGCAATAAACTGGTACATTTATTCAAAGATACTGAAGAGAATTTTATAAAAAGTTAAGTATGACAGAGCTTTGGAGAAAATTGAATGGAGACAGTAGAGTATACTTTTTTCTCGGCTATTCATGGAACCTCTACAAAAATTGACCATGGAATAGAGCATAAAACCCTCAAAATCAAATGCAGAAAGGCAGAAATAGTAAACGCATTTTTTTCAGATCATGATGCAAAGATACTGAAGAGCCGTAACATGGTTTCTGCCCTGAAGGAAATTTATAATTGCAAGCATTCTAATCATTCTTAGGAACTGCCCTTGATGGGGAACCTCACTTCATCAAGTCTAATCGTGTACCAGAAAGTCCTGAATTCAAATCAGAAAGTCCAATTCCTGGGCTGCGCTCTCACTAGTTGCTGCTGGATCCTAGGGAAAGGACTCTAAGTGGAGCTACTCAAAAGCAAATGGCCCGGCTAACTTTAGCAGACTCAAGGGTAACCTGTTCGAGTTTTAGGACTTCCTCTGTCTGTATCGTCATCAAATCCTGATTGAACATATGGACCTTGTGGGCTCAGTGAGGTGGGGAGAAGTCAAGTTGAGGCAAACTATCTTCCACCCGGGGAAGGACAATGATCCATAGAAACCAAAGCAGAGATTAGCTGCCAGTGAGCCTGTCTAGTCACTTTTCATCATCCCAGTGTCAAGATAGTTTTCCTGAATACACACAAAAATAACTGAAAATACCTCCTGACTTTAAGTGCTTTACTGAAAGTAACTGAATGCGTTGGATGGAAGAGAGAATCCTGGGAGTGTAAAGAAGAAAAGTATTATATTTAACATATGTTGGATTACTTGCCATGTAGGGGAAATTGGAACACAAAGTTTTGCAAGGGTCAATGGTGAAAAATTATCCTTGCATATGTTTTGAAAAGAAAAAGCTTCAATATTTTTTTTTAAATGAAAAAATAGACACAACAGAATAAAGGGAGAATGAGTAAATGGATAAAATCTGGAAGAAGACAAATCTGAGGAGGAGGAGGAGAAAGGAGGGAGGATAGTTTTTACATCAACATAGTACTTTACAAATAAAGCTTACAAAGACATCATCACCTCCTGGGGGCCTTCATCACGACCTTATGTGCTATAGATATGGCACTGAGACTTAAGAGATAGGGGAAATAACTCATGCAAAAGCATGCTAAAAGTGGTGAAGTTGAAGCCCTGAACCAGCTCTCCTGGCACTCCAGATTCCCGGTCCATTCTGCCATGTGGCTCCACCTGTCCATTGGCCATATTTAGTACATGGAGGACTCACCTGTCCTTTATGAAATGCTTTATGTTCTGGCTGATGAGGGGTCTGCTGAGATCCAAAATGAGGGTTTTCCTGGCCTGTAATTTTAATTAGAACAGAATAGTAAAGAGCATTTGGCCAAGGGTCAGGATGTACCCAGCTAGCTTTTTAACATGCTCCCCCAAATCTTTCATTTGTTTGATACTGTTCTTGTCATTTTTTTTTTCCTTTCTGGTGTTAAAAGTATAATAAAATAATCCATGGGTCAGAGAACTAATCCTTAATACATGTTGGTTTTCATTTAAAAGTCAACATTCTTATCAAATCAAGTTTACTTTACTGAAACATATAAATATAGGGAAATAAGGCAACATTTTATGATAAATTGGGTATCATGACACACAGGAATAACAGTTTTAATGACAATTACTAGAGGACTACTTTTCCATGGCACGTCTATACTACTTTTAAGAGTAGACAGCAAGACTTCCTAAAAGACTACCTGGTCTTTGGTTATTTTCATAATGGATGTTTTTGTCCTTTCTTGCTCTAGAGGTGCTGAGCAGAGCACATCCCCTGAGGAAAGATTGCCAGAGCCCCCGTTTTCCCTCTCCACAGAAAGCCTAACCCTTCTTTGGCACCTACAGTTCTGGGAAGACTTCAGACTAGAGGTGCCCTAGCCTGTGAGC
Organism: Myrmecobius fasciatus; assembly: GCA_023553655.1. Lineage (NCBI taxonomy): Eukaryota > Metazoa > Chordata > Mammalia > Dasyuromorphia > Myrmecobiidae > Myrmecobius > Myrmecobius fasciatus. The sequence goes on from JAJPUD010000413.1 coordinate 254,992, forward strand.
CTTTCGCCTCTAGCTGGGAACAACATGCCCCCTAAAGAAGGGTGTGAGGAGCCAGGCTGGCTGTCTCCCACCTGCCCCCCACTCCTGATGGCCCAATCTCCTCTCAGGGATGTAAGAACCCTCCTCTTGACTCTAGCCTTCCTGCTTACCCGTCTTGGAGGGTAGAGGAGAGATGCCCTCCAGCTGTGAACATTCTCCCATCTGGTCATACCCTTCACATCCCACTGACTTCCATGGATCATCATCCATACCCCACTTCTCGTCCACTTCACATCCCATTGACTGACCCCACTTCTTCATTCTCAATCCCCTCAACGCTCCCACCCCAAAGTTTCAGACTAACTTTGTCCAATTCTTCCGCTGTGCTCTCTGGAATGCCCGTTCCACAGACAAGCAGCTCCCCTTATCTTCAATCCGGTCCCCCCCAATCTTTTTCCCACTAACTCTTACTGAAGCCTGGTTCCCCACTGATGACCCAACCTCCCTGGCCAGGCTTTCCAGTTCTGGGTACAATGTCCCTCATCGTCCTGGGGTTACTGGCTAAGACAAGGGATTCGGAATACTCTAATTCCCGTTCCTGCTTCCTTCCTCCATCACTCAGTGACCTCTCTATTTCTGAGGTTCATGATATTCATGCTTAATAATCAAAATCCTGGTAGCTGTTGTCTACAGATCTCCGGGGTTTCCTCTTCCTTTCTGAATGGGTTCAATACTTGGCTAAGATATTTTCTCTCCTTCCCAACTAAAGTCCCACCACCTATGGGAAACCTCTAATCCCTCTTAATTCCAGTGTCTTTTGTGCTATTTACCCTCCCCAGAACCCCATTTGTTAGCACCCTGTCTCACCCACTAGCCTGATGGGAAGAGCCTGTCTTGTCTTTTTTAGGCTCTTAGAACAGTGCTTGGCATACAGTAGGTGCTTAAAAAAGTGTTTATTGAACAAATGGTTCAAAGTGTAACTAATATGGCCCAATCCATTTCCACAAATGGCTCTGATGAATCTTGCCAAGATCATGAGCAAGACCACAAGGCAGCAGAGTGTAGCAGAAAGAGCTGGGGCTTAAGAGTCTGAACCTCAATGATCTTGTGTGATCACAAGGAGTCAATAATGTGGACTGGCTGGAACTTCTGGCCAAAGAGGGACACCCCCCCCACACACACACACAACCTAGAGAAGCTGCCAAATATAGTGAACATTCAGCCACATGGACAAAGTGGAGTTTGTTTTTTACTTAAATCAAGGACGTTTTTATTTACATTAAATTACAGTGAGTGAGGACATACATACAACCTGACAAATGCCAAAAAGTACAGACGTCCTCCCCTTGCTCAGCTGCTCCCGGGGCCCTCAGTCTTCTTCCTTCTCAATGTAGCTTTTGGCCGCGCAGCGGGCCACCTGCCGTGCCAGGTACCGGTCTCTGGCCGACATCACTGTCTCTTGGCTGCTGCGCTTTGCAAACTTGCTCAGCACCTCGCGCGGCTTCTCAGCTCCCTCCTCTTGCTGGCGCTTGGAGGCCCCCTCTGCATCCCCCCGAGGCAGCCTGTCTCGCGCCCCCGGCCCTGTGTCCCCCTCACTCTCTGAAGGCTCGAGGCCCGGCTCCTTGTCCCTGCTTCTCTCTGGCCGGTCTGCCCAGCCCTCTGTGTGGCCTCGGCCCCCTTCTCGCTCTGGCCTGTCCCGTGTGTCTCCACTACTTCTCCGCCGGGCTGACTCTCGTTCTCGGTCCCGGTGGGCCCGCTTCTCCCCCTTGTCCTCCCGCCTCTGCTCTCGTGCCTCAGTCCTCCTCCTCTCTTTTCCCTTTCCCCCTTCTCTCTCATCCAGTTCCCGCCTCTTCCGGACGCGATCTTTCCCGCTGTCCTCCCTGGGCTTGTGCTTCTCGGCTTTTTCTTTCTGGCGGGCATCGTCAGGGGGACGTTGGTCCCGACGCCGGGCTGTGCGGTCCGCCCCCACTGGGTCGCTGCCCCTGGCCCTGCAGCTCTTGTCGCCGGGCCCCTGGTCCTCCCCTGAGGAACTGGAGTGCCGGCGACCCCGGCCGGCCCCTTTCCCCTCCTCCTCACTGCTCTCCTCCTCCAGGTCGCTGTCGGCATCCGGATTTTCCTCTTCCTTCACTCTGGCTTCGGGCCGGGCTCCATCATCCCGGACTCCGCCATCTGGATTCAGTTCATCAGAATAACCCCGTGGCTTCTCCTCTTTTATCCTAGAGCTTTAGAAAAACGGACAATCATGACATGAAATCCCTCATTGGCTGCAGGAGAAATGAAGGGTCCCTGAATCTCCCTCATTTCCCCAAAGCAGCCCGGGCACTCCCTGTCTCTACAAATGGGTCACCTCTACAAGCCCCTCTCCCCAACTGCAGCTGCAGGAGGACCCTTCCTCTTGCTCTGGTGGGCTCATCCTCAGTGCTTTTGTGAGATACTGAACTAAAAAGACATCTTTAGAAATTGGGTTCTAGTTATAATTTCATGAATCTTTAAGACATTTCAGAGCATGGGTCTACATTAGAATGGGGAGGATTATTAAATAGGATTGTCTAAAAAACGGTATTTCTTATCAGTATGAAAATAAGATTTTTACAACCATCATCAGGCAAGATCCCATATCGATCCTGATATTATGCCCTTGCTAAGTTTCTCTCCCTTGTGGGTAAAGCAACCCCAGCTTCCTGATAGAGGGCTTAATATTTATTAGAACAAAACAAGAAATGTGTGGTGCAAACATTTGCTGATATTAAAACTGAACTAAGCCAAAATAATTTAGGTTTTCACATTTCCACAGCTGCTAAGTGTGGTAAATTTATTTACATTACTCACAAGTTCATTTTTACTAATCACAAGGATACAGTAACAGTTTGTGGTTCTCCAGGAACTGCTGGCAGACTAGCCTGGGACAAAGGACTTGCAGGCAGGTTAGAATACTATAAGTTCAGAGAGACAGGGATGGGATTTCTCAGCTGGCCTCAGGTCTACTCTTACAGGAAAGTTAGAGTGGAGGAAAAACCCCACTCAAGATTTTCTTTCCAAATATACTTTCTTAAACTCCAACTTCTCCTGGAGCCAGACACTAAGCACTGGGGAGGAAAGGGCAAAAAAGGCAGAATCAAATCTGGTTCTCTGCCTGTGTCCCGACTCTGGTCTCCCGAACAGTACTGCCCATCAGGAGGAAAAGTTAGTTAAAGACAGTTTCATGACAAACTCTCCTCTTTAACATCCACTGACTAAGAGCAAGACCATTTATCGCTCTGATTTAAGTACACCTATGGCTGACTTTGCTATTGCATCAAAAAAGCCACGCCTTGTGGATCACCCAGAGGATGTTCACCATTAGACACACAGAAGCCAGAGACCCAAAGAACAAACACAAGTGGTTTTGGTGGCTTTGTGAGGTCAGTGGCTGTGGAGAGGAAGCACGAATCACAGTCAGAAGGAAGAAATCTTTGGGTCAGGAGACCAGCTTCAAACCATCTCAGACCTGTCTGTGCAACTGTGAGTCAACCAGTGAATCCCTGAAGGCTCCGGTTTTCTCAATGGTCAAATAGGAATAACAGTAACAATCCTTATTACTTCCATTATAAGGAAACAACACTTTGCAACCTTAAAATGCTACAGAAGTATTAGTTCCATGAAGGAGCCATTAAAAACCTTCCAGGGCATCTCCTGAGAAACTGTGGCTACAGTTGCTTCCTACCTGGCCTCCCGAAGGCTGCATTTAGGCACTTCCTCTTCTCCAACTGTTTGATTTAAAAGGTGCCTATAAAATCCACTGAGATCTTTCTGCTTGGTTACATCCAGTCGAGCTAGGCAGAACCAAAAACACAACATGATCAATGGTGTGACAATAGCTAACTCACAGAAAGAGCTCCAACTAATGGGGCAGCTAGGTGGCGCAGTGGATAGAGCACCAGCCCTGAAGTCAGGAGGACCTGAGTTCAAATCTGGTCTCAAACACTTAACATTCCCTAGCTGTGTGACCCTGGGCAAGTCACTTAACCTCAATTGCCTCAGCAAAAGGCCAAAAAAACCTCCAACTAGTAACAATCCTGTGAGAAAGAACATTAGGCTGGGATTAGCACCCTGATTTTATTGAGGAGAAAACTGAGACTCCAAGAACTCAGGTGACTTTCCTAATAAGGTCAAAATAAGTGGCTGAGGGGGGACTGAGAAATTATGGTCGTTATGTCCAATATACAGATTCAGAAAAGAGAGGCAGAACAGGGAGGCAGAAAGGTTAGTGGGGTTGCATGTGACATGTACTTGGTAGCTAAGTCACCCAGGTTTAGCTTCTTCAATTCTAAAATAGAGACAATGCAAATACTTGCACACTCCTTCAAGGAGCTATTGTGAGAAAAGCATTTTCTGGGGGTAAAACATAAAGATTCTATCACAATGTCTATAAAACCCATTGAGCACCATTGTTTGTAAAGCCTGGCTTTTGTTAGAGAGGAAGAGGCAAAAGAGATACCCATAGGACGTGGCTGATTGAATTCTGGTAGACTCCACTGGTTTTCTCAAAGCACATACTCTGCTAGATAAATATGACCAAACTGTACTGGGCCATGAAAAATGACGAAGAGGATAGCCATGGAAGATGAATGTGAAACGTCACAGAGAAACAAGCAGAAAGTGAATAATTCACCACCACAATAATGTGAGGAGATAAAATTTGGAAAGACCTCACCACTCTGACAGGAAGGGGCCAATCCTGAATTTGAAAGAATAATGATGACATGTACTTCCCAACTAGAGGTACAGACTAGGTCAATGCATTGACTGGTTTGGCTTGATTATACACATCGACTTCTATTTGGAGGGGAGGAAAGAAGGTGGGTTAGTGGAAAGTGGAAAAGACATAAAGAACACAATAAAACTTGTGAAAGATGCAAAGAAAGAGATGAGCACCAAGCGGACATAAATAGAGAGTGTGTGTGTGTGTGTTTAAAATTGCATGAGAAAAATTAATATGTTTGCTTGTATTGTATTTCCTTTATCTGATTATTCTTTCTTATAGATACGATTTCTCCTGCACAAGAATGATGTGTGGAAATAAGTATACATATATTCGATTTCTTAAGTATTTTAACATAATTACATGTAGTGGATATCCTGCCATCTAGGGGAGGGGTGGGGAGTAGGGGGGAAAAATTTGTAACAGAAAGCTTTGTAAGGGTTAATGTTGAAGAATTACCCATACATATGTTTTGCAAATAAAAAGTATTAATAAAAAAAAAGAAAAGTAAAAAAAAAAAAAAAGATTCATAACTTTTTAAGAAGTTCACTTCCCTACTCTTTGTTTCTTGAAGCATTTGCAAGTTTTGGATTAATGATTAAAAAAAGGGCATTTTAAGAGGAGTGTTGCATGATACTACAAGTGCTTGTAAGTAAAAAGTAGACAACTATTCTACTCTGTGACAAAGCCACATCCCTCGTGCACACCGGACCCAGCCATCAACACTCACCTTCCAGGGCAGCAGCTCTCCTCTCTCTTTCTACTTCCTCAGCTCTTTCCTCAAGTTTCTTCTTGTAAGCAGATGTCACAAATGCCTCTTTATCATCAAATTCTCCCTTTTCCATTTCTCGCTCTCTCTGAATTTTCTTCTCCATTCTTTTCTCTTGCTCCTTTTTTCTTATCTCCACTGCTTTTAGTAGGCTGTGGATATACTTAGGCTAAAAGAAAAACACACCATGGATTGTTAAAAGGAGTGCCAAAGATACTTCTCATTAATGTTTAATTATAATGACAATAATAGTAACAACTAATACATTTAACATATGCCTACCATGTGCCAGGCACTGCACTAAATGTTTTACAATTTTCATCTCATTGGATCCTCAGAACCCTGGAAGGCCAGCACTATTATTATTCTCAATTTACAGATGAGGGAACTGAGGCAAATGGAAGGTAAGTGAAAAGCCTAGGATTACACAGATAGGACACGTCTGAGACTGAATTTGAACTCAAACCAGGAGAGAATACTTTTATAATGGCTCATTAACATAGAAACTAGAACTGTATTTAATGAAAAGTTGAATCCAAAAGGAGATGTTATTAACTATTGCTATTTTCTCTGTTCCAAGAGTAGAATGCATTTTCGTGTTTCTTGTGCCATCTTCATCTCTTCTGAGTATTCTTCTCCTACCAAATATGCCATTAATGTAAAATGTGTAAGGCAATGCTGGTGTTTAGCATATTTAGTGGAGGCATTTTTAATAGCATTTCTCTATATTCCCTTACAGTTGGGTACCAAAAGTATATACAGCCTCCAAAAGAAATAAACACTTTTATATATGTTCTTTAAAAATCCAAATATTTTTATAGAAAATCAAGCAGCAAGCCTAATTAAAATAAATTTTAAGTACTCCAATTCTCTTTTCTCTCCTTTTTCAATTTGGTGTTATGGGACCTATTGTCTATGAGGGCACCAGACAAAGCCCTCTGTTTCTTATGATGGGATTTCTAGAAATTGTGAAGATCACTGTAAATTTTCTACATAGATTATCTGGGGGATTGGGGGAGCTGATTATTTGCAAGTTGTTACAGCAAATATTAATATTTTCACAGCAAACTGTTGGAAATAGTTACTGGTTATTCTCAGAACCTTCAGCATGTCATACAGTTACTTGAGTACCGAAAAAATTTAGAGGGCTTTAAGAATGTTAAAAAATTAGAAGTTGTTTTTATTTTATTCTTAGTAATAAGATTCTGATGGAAACACAAATAGCTTTATTAATTCTGAATAAGACTGCAAAAGATCATGTCAACCAAAGCATATATAAACACCTTGAGCTCAGAAGAAATATTAAATATTCAGAAGTAGGCCATAGAGAAATCTAAATTTTCAAACACAAACCTTTCTGTCTTTTACTGAAAGCAATTTAGGATTACTTTCCTCCTTCTTCCGCTGCATGTCATCATAAATACTGTCATATTCATACACAGTGGCATCTTCTGCTAGGGCCTTTTGGATTTCAAGTTTAGTCTGTTAATAAAAGGAAAGAAAAAGGTTAAGAAAAACCAATTCCATGGTAAACATCAATTTTATCCCATCTATTTCACCAAACTCTTATGAGTTGTCTCAGCCAAAGAATTCATTACTGAATGGCCGGCCTCCTTCACTGGTCGTGAGCGTTTTCACACTGATAAGTGGAAGGTGTTTCCACATTAGTGAGGTCACAGATTCTTATAAAGACTGAATTAATCTCACAGGAACAATTGAAGACCTAGGGCCAGAAGGGACATTAAGACTCCCCTTGTCCAGCCTTTCTTTCTAGAGTAGAAGAATCTCAGATCTAATGAGGGAGAACAACTTGTCTAAGATCACAGACAGTAAGTGTCAGTCAGGACTTGAACACAAACTGCCAACTCCATGCCCAACATTCTCCCATTATACTCTTCCATGTGCACTGTCACTGGTTTTAAAGCTTAAAGGAATCACAGAAATATCAAGTGGGTAGTTAGCTCAATTCCTTCATTTTACATACCTCCAAAACAAATCAAAATACAGTCTGATACTTAGTGGCTTCAATGAAAAGGTGGGAAAGGGTCATTAAAGACACAGAAAGATGCAACAGAAGCCCAAGTCTTGTAGATTAATACAGAAGCTTTACACCTCTATATCATGAATATTTTCTCAAGAGAAAAAAAAGGCATCACTTAGTTCTACCAAATTACATTAGACAGAAATGGTCCCTAAAAAGCCATGAAAAGAGATGTTATCTTTGAGTTAGTTTTCTGTGCAATCAGTCCACTGACTCATCAGTTAAAATCAGAATATATAATAAACAAGCACTAGTAATAAGAAAAAGATATGATCTACAATGAAGACTGAATTCTACATTAGTCAACAAGCTATTGAAAAAAATGGGAGAGACAACAAAACAATATTGACACCAACTATAATAATTTTATCCAGAAGTTAAACTGTCATAAATTAACTGCTACAAGGAGAACAAAGGAACCTATTAAGTACCTTAGCAAACATGTGACTTAACTGTGAAATGTACGCCAAAAGCAATACCAGGTTAGAAAATTAACTCACCTCTAAAGTGAAGGATGGTCAATTGTGAGCAGCATAATCTCATAAAGAAGAGAGAAGCAAAGAAGGGTAAAACCAGAATAAAGAAGGATTGGTAAAATAATCAACTAAGTAAAATCACTCTAAGGGCATTCAAAGATAAGAATGGAAAAAGGCCTACCAAACCAAAAAATGGAAATGATTTGCAAAAATTATCACAACAAACTGCTTTCTCTGCCAAGGACAGTGAAATCAACATGCTTAAATCCTAGCACCACAGTCTCTGAGATGAAAAGAGAACCAATATGGGAAAAGCAGCCAGTCAGGATCAAGCATTTATGAAGAGATCCTTGTTGAAGGTGATATAGTTGTGAAAGTGCTGAAGGAGTGAAAATCACGGGGGAAATCAGACCTCACTGATTCCAACAATGATCTCACTTACTCTCCCATCTAGGCAGAATCTTTATGTAGGTCATGACTAGCAAACAAGCAAGCTTTCACAAATAATATTCAACAATGGAGCATATCTTTATCAGCTCATAATGACTAAATCATGTTGCTTATTATTTATGGGGGAGGGTAGAAGCATTCCACCTGGTATCTCTTACAGCAAGATGCCTCCCATCTGTATAGCAAGATCATTTAAGATTTCATTTAACCGAAATAAACTTGTTCAACAACTCTCTCTATGAAATTCATATCAGGCAAGCATAAAACACAGAGATGTATGCTCACCAGAACTATCTGCCACAGGTTGGGAAGAAATACAGGGCAGAGACTGGGTTGAAGAAAGGTTCCTTGTGAGTCCTCCAGAAACTCCTCTTTGTAGGAGACATTATCTTGATTTCATCAAATCCCTGGACATGGCAGAGTCTCCTGGAAGAGATCTATAATCATTCAAAGGAGTTTAACCTGACTATCCACACAGTAAAAAATGTATATTGCTTAGATTTTAACATGAGTGTGAATATAGAGCTTGTCCTACAGTATCTGGGACTGGCAATACAAGGGACAATGAGTTGGACCCAGAATTGAAAAGAAGAGTGGCTAGATTGCTCTGAGGAAGTTATAAAACAGTTTTTATTGTCCTTAAGCTTCCCATAACTACAAAGGCCCATGTTTTCAGAACAAATGTTTTACAGTTGTTGCTACATGACAGCAAAATCTAAAATAGCAGTTGTCACTGAAGAACTAAGGTGAACATTAAAGAGGACAGAGGAAACAATGTGAATAGTTTGCAACATAATGTATGAGGAACTTGAAAGAATAATAATAAACAATGTCATCCAAGACTGTAGGACAGAAGAGAAGATGGACTGGTCTTGTGATGAAGGAAAAGGATGACAGCTGGTAAGCCAGTGTACTCCACTGGCAGCCCTTTGGGGGAAGAAAGGGAGGGAGACCTCTACCATGTTGCGTTGGATCTCCTGAGTAAATTTTTGTTCTAGAATTTCCTTCTAGATTCAATTTTTCATGGGATAGAGCTCTAATTTTAAACTAAATGGCATTTAATCATTGCTCAGGACAGATTTATAGCTAGAAGGGCCTTTTGAGGTCACCAATTCCCACTCCCTCATTTTACAGTGCTTACCCTATCTAAACAGTTTTTAATTTCCCTGGCTCATGAATAAAAGTACTAAAGGATGTTAATGAGAAATATATTTGACAGTTATTCAGGTAATGGATGAGAATCCCTTAGTATGGGCAGGGATGAATGGGTTGCAATCTATATCATTATCAGGAGCTCCCAAAATGATGAAATCATGGATTCATTTGAGTATGAGAAAATCAATTTAAATATTAGCAAAAAAGAGGAAAAATTACATTTTGATTTTTGATTTCTTAAACTTATATATATTTAAAAATAAAATTATGTGATATATTATGAATAACTTACTCATTCTCAGCAAAACAATGAGCCAAGACAATTCTGCAGGATTTACAATAAAAGGTGCTGTCTATCTCCAGAGAAAGAACTGTAAAGCCTAAATGCAGATCCAAAAGTACTTGTTCTTTACTTTATTTTTTCGTGTTTTGTTTTGTCTGTGTTTTCTTTTACAGAATGACTTTCAAAGAAATGTGTTTTGCATGACTACACATGTGAAACTATAACCTATGTCAAACTACTTGTGTTCTCAATAAAGGGGGAAGAGGAAAGAATTTGGAACCTAAAATTTTTTTAAAAAATGTTAAAAATTGTTTTCACATGTAATTGGGGAAAAATAAAATGCTAATTAGTTTTTTAAAATTAAAAAAAAAAATTATAGCTATGCAGAACTACAACGTGGATTGGAGTATAGACAAAGCAACAAAGTCTTGCTCCCACTGCCAGCAAAAAGAGCCTGTAATTTTCTTCTGATCAGTTGTTCAACCCCTTAGAATCTGTGGGCTGAGAGTTCCAGAAGCAGTTGCTGCTGCTGATTCAGGAACTCCCAAGGCCCACTCCTGGTTTCTGAGACTAGGGTTATGCTGGCATGGCCTTTGCTGATTGTGCTCCACTGTCACCAAGGTGCAACAGACCTCTCCTAAATTGACTTTGCTGGGAAATCATTTCACCCTGTCCTTTTGTGGGTTTTACCACTTCAGGAATTGTTTTAAGACATTGTTTAAAGGTGTTTGGAGAGGTTTTAGGGAGAGCTCCAGTGAGTTGCTGACTTTTCTCCACCATCTTAGTTCTGCCTCCCAATTCAACTAAGTATATTGTGAAAACAGTTCTGGCTTTATTTTCAGAATTTTATAATGCTTATCTTAAATCAAACTGACTCAACATACCATTTTTCACTAAGTACAGTGACATATATGCAGACCTGTGGTATGGCAAGGCACTTTCTAACAGGATTCTAATGTAACTTGTTATCTTGGGACAATTTATAATTTAGTTCACTGTGGCTGAAAGCAAAATTTCAGCACTTTAAGGACTTCTGTGTCTTTGCTTATGCTATTTTCTTCTGCCTTGAATGTTTTTCTTTTTCCTCTTCTCTGTCTAAATTCCATCCATCTTTTAAGGCCCAGACCTGGGTACCAACTGTCCTCCAAGGGATTCTCTCTGTCTACACAAATCTTCAATGATTTCTCTCTTTTCTCTCATCCCTGAGGGCTTTTGATTCTTCAAAACTATATCACATATTTATCTTGTGATTAGCTTATTCTGTTTGATGCATGTTAAGCTAATTTCCAAATGAAAGTAAAATGCACATAGACCTCTATTATTTCACCAATTTCTATTTCTTTCCAACAATGCAGACTGCAAACCCTCTTTGTGAGCTTTGTCCATATGCTCCCCACAAGTATGCCTGGGAAGGGAGAGAAGAAGAGAGAGGCTTCTATCCAACATGCTGGGGACCTTCCTTGCCTTTTCTCAGGATCACAGGGATACCAATGGAACTTGTGCTCTTCCCACATGACCAGATCATCTCCTTTTTCACTCCTACATCTCCCCAGTGATATCTTTGCTATCTTTTATTCCAATTCTATGAAACTTCTTATCTGCTTATAGGTGAAGCCTACTCAAACTCACCACACATTTGGTCCACTGTCCTCTGTGCAGCATTTGTTTGTAGCTTACTGGAAGCTCTGGCGTGCCCGGACTCCTAGTTATACAATCCTGGTGTGGCATTTGGGCATTTAAAAGATAGGTTTTTGTTTCTGGGGGAAATCAGGTTCACTGAAGGGTCTTTGCAATTGCCAACTGACCTTCTGTTCATTTCTGGGTCCAATCTACCATCTCTGTGTGGCTCTCTATCCAATATATATCTATTGATGGGCAAAAAGATTTTTATGGAGAACTCCTACAGGACAAGCACTCACGTGGTGGTCAGAAAAGCGATACAAGATCACTCGCAAGGTCTCTTAAGAACTTTGGAACTGTAGTAGCCCTTTGTGTAGTGGCTAGAAACTGGAAACTGAAGGGATGCCCATCAATTGGAGAGTGACTGAATAAATTATGGTATATGAATGTTATGGAATATTATTGTTCTATAAGAAACGACCAGCAGGACGATTTCAGAGAGGCCTGGAGAGACTTGCATGAACTGATGCTGAGTGAAATGAGCAGAGCCAGGAGATCATTATACACAGCAACAACAATACTATATGAGGATCAGTTCTAAGGGACATGACTCTCTTCAACAATGAAATGCTTCAAATCAATTCCAATTGTTCAGTGAAGAAAGCCATACACACCCAGAGAGAGGGATGTGAAATGTGGACCACAACATAACATTTTCATGCTCTATATTGAGGTTTGCTTCATTGTGTTTCCTTTCTCTGATTTTCTTTTTTTTTCCTTGTAGATAGGATTTTTCTTGCACAACTTGTCAACTATTATTACATTATTAACATGTAGTGGACTTCCTGCCATCTAGGGGAGAGGGAAGGGACTGGGAATAAAATTTGTAATGGAAAGCTTTGTAAAGGATCAATGCTGAGGAACTACCCATACATATGTTATACAAATAAAAAGCTTTAATTAAAAAAAAAAAAAAAAAACACCTTTGGAACTGATTGTATGACATGGAAGATACTGGCCCAGGACCCCTCAGCATACCCTTCTTGGAGAAGGGGCTGTGCTTTAGGAGCAAAGTGGAATGGAATTAGCCCAGAAGAACAAAATTTAGAGTTAGAGAAGTTAGAGAATCTCCTCAAAAAGTTCACATGGTCTATTTGTGCCCAACCTGTGGCAGAACACTCTGATCAGTCACAGTCAAACACACCTTTAACTTGACTCTCAACACAACTCTCATTTTAATGCTCTTTGAGATTGAAAGGCACTGGTCATTCAATGATATAGGAGAATTTCACCTATTTCTACTGAAAAGACCAAAACTGAACAAAAAATTTGATCTACAAACACAGAACACAAGAGAAACATAAAAAGGTAACAACAACAAAAAAAAAACTCTTGAGAACTATATTTATGTTATAGATACTTATACAATGAGGTTTGATTTTATGAATCTATTATAACATTATGATTATGATATGATTACTGTGATTTTATGATTGTTATGATATGATTATTGTGATTTTATGATTATTATGATATGATAAACTGAAAAAGAAATTAGAGGTAGAAAAGGGATAACACTGGAAGAAGAGGAAAAGGAGGAAAAATAAGGGAAATTACATCACATGCAGAGGCAAAGAAAACCTATAATGATTGAGGGGAAAAAAGGGAGGGGAATGAGAATTGGGTTAATCTCCATCTCATCAGATTTGGCTCTGAGGGAATAATAGACATACTTATAAGGAAACAGGAGGGAAAGGGGGAAAAAAGGGGTGGGTGGGGCTCTAAAGGGGAAGGATTGTTGGAGAGAAGTGGTTATCAAAAGCAAAATAGTAGGAAGGAGGGAAGGGGGATAAGAAAGAGAAAAGCATAAACTAGGGTAAATAAGATGGCAGGAAATAGAGAATTAGTTATTTTAACTGTGAATGTGAATGGAATGAACTCTCCCTTAAAGCAGAAGCAGATAGGAGACTGGATTAAAAACCAGAATCCAACAATATGTTGTATACAAGAAACACATCTAAAACATAGAGATACATACAGGGTGAAGTTGTAAAAGGCTGGAGCAGAATCTATTATGCTTCAGGTGAACAAAAAAAAGCAGGGGTAGCAATCCTGATCTCAGACCAAGTAAAAGCAAAGATAGACTTCATTAAAAGAGACAAAGAAGGAAATTATATTTTCCTAAAGGGTACCATAGATAATGAAGCAATATCAATACTAAACATATGCACCAAGTGGTATAGCATGGAAATTCCTAGAGGAAAAGTTCAGAGAGATGCAAGAAGAAATAGACAGCAAAACTATAATAGTGGGGGATCTCAACCTCCCTCTCTCAGAACTTGATAAATCAAACCACAAAATAAATAAGAAAGAAGTTAAGGAGGTAAACAAAATGTTAGAAAAGTTAGGTATGATAGATCTTTGGAGGAAATTAAATGGAGACAGAAAGGAGTTTACTTTTTTCTCAGCAGTCCATGGAACTTATACAAAAATTGACCATGTGTTAGGACACAAAAACCTCAAAATCAAATGCAGGAAGGCAGAAATAATAAATGTATTTTTTGCAGATCATGATGGAATAAAAGTCACATGCAATATAAGGCCAGGAGAAAATAGACCAAAAAGCAATTGGAAACTAAATAATTTTATCCTAAAGAATGAATGGGTGAAACAGCAAATTACAGACACAATTACTAATTTCATCCAAGAGAATGACAATAATGAGACAACATACCAAAATTTGTGGGATACAGCCAAAGCGGTAATAAGGGGAAATTTTATATCTCTAGATGCTTATTTGCATAAAATAGAGAAAGAGAAAATCAATGAATTGGGCTTGCAACTAAAAAAGCTAGAGAAAGAACAAATTAAAAACCCCCAATCAAATACCAAACTTGAAATCCTAAAAATAAAAGGATAGATTAGTAAAATTGAAAGTAAAAAAACTATTGAATTAATAAATAAAACTAAAAGTTGGTTTTATGAAAAAACCAACAAAATAGATAAACCTCTAGTTAATTTAATTAGAAAAAGGAAAGAGGAAAATCAAATTGTTAGTCTCAAAAATGAAAAGGGAGAACTTTCCACCAATGAAGAGGAAATTAGAGCAATAATCAGGAGTTACTTTCCCCAACTTTATGCCAATAAATTTGAAAACCTAAGTGAAATGGAGGGATATCTACAAAAATATAGATTGCCCAGATTAACAGAAGAGGAAATAAATTACTTAAATAGTCCCATTTTAGAAAAAGAAATAGAACAAGTCATTAATCAACTCCCTAAGAAAAAATCCCCAGGACCAGATGGATTTACATGTGAATTCTACCAAACATTTAAAGAACAATTAACTTCAATATTATATAAACTATTCGAAAAAATAGGGAATGAAGGACTCCTACCAAACTCCTTTTATGATACAGACATGGTACTGATACCTAAACCAGGTAAAACAAAAACAGAGAAAGAAAATTATAGACCAATCTCCTTAATGAATATTGATGCAAAAATATTAAATAAAATATTAGCAAAGAGATTACAGAAAATCATTCTCAGAATAATACATCATGACCAAGTAGGATTTATACCAGGAATGCAGGGATGGTTCAATATTAGGAAAACTATTAACATAATTGACTATATTAATAACCAAATTAACAAAAAACATATGATAATCTCAATAGATGCAGAAAAAGCATTTGATAAAATCCAACATCCATTCCTATTAAAAACATTAGAGAGTATAGGAATTAAAGGACTTTTCCTTAAAATACTTGGTAGCATCTATTTAAAACCATCAGCTAGCATCATATGTAATGGTGATAAACTGGAACCATTCCCAGTAAGATCAGGGGTGAAAGAAGGTTGCCCACTATCACCATTACTATTCAGTATTGTATTAGAAATGCTAGCCTTGGCAATAAGACAAGAAAAAGAGATTAAAGGAATTAGAGTAGGTCATGAGGAAACCAAATTATCACTCTTTGCAGATGATATGATGGTCTACATAGAGAACCCTAGAGAATCAACTAAAAAACTATTAGAATTAATCCACAACTTTAGCAAAGTTGCAGGATACAAAATAAATCCACATAAATCATCAGCATTTTTATACATCACCAAAAAAATGCAACAGCGAGAGATACAAAGAGAAATTCCATTCAAAATAACTATCAATAATATAAAATATTTGGGAATATATCTGCCAAAGGAAAGTCAGGATCTATATGAGCAAAACTACAAAACACTCTCCACACAAATAAAGTCAGATCTAAACAATTGGAAAAACATCAAGTGCTCTTGGATAGGTCAAGCGAATATCATAAAGATGGCAATACTACCTAAACTAATCTATCTATTTAATGCTAGAGCAATCAAACTCCCAAGAGATTATTTAACTGACCTAGAAAAAATAACAACAAAATTCATCTGGAAAAACAAAAGGTCAAGAATTTCAAGGGAATTAATGAAAAAAAATGCAAATAAGGGTGGCCTAGCTGTACCAGATCTAAAACTATATTATAAAGCAGTGGTCACCAAAACCATTTGGTATTGGATAAGAAATAAGAGTAGTGGATCAGTGGAATAGGTTAGGTTCACAGGACAAAATATTCAATGACAATAGTAATCTAGTGTTTGATAAACCCAAAGACCCCAGTTATTGGGATAAAAACTCACTATTTGACAAAAACTGCTGGGATAATTGGAAACTAGCATGGAAGAAATTAGGCATTGACCCACACCTAACACCATATACCAAGATAAGGTCAAAATGGATTCATGATCTAGGCATAAAGAATGATATTATAAACAAATTAGAACAAATGGTTTACCTCTCAGACCTGTGGAGGGGGAAGGAATTTGTGACCAAAGAAGAACTAGAGGTCATCATTAATCACAAAATAGATAAGTTTGACTATATCAAGTTGAAAAGTTTTTGTACAAACAAAATGAATGCAGACAAGATTAGAAGGGTAGCAGTAAACTGGGAAAATATTTTTACATCCAAAGGTTCTGATAAAGGCCTCATTTCTAAAATATATAGAGAATTGACTCAAATATATAAGAATTCAAGCCATTCCCCAATTGATAAATGGTGAAAAGATATGAACAGACAATTTTCAGACAAAGAAATTGAAACTATTTCTGGTCACATGAAAAGGTGCTCCAAGTCACTACTGATCAGAGAAATGCAAATTAAGACAACTCTGAGATACCACTACACACCTGTCAGATTGGCTAAAATGACAGGAAATGATAATGATAACTGTTGGAGGGGATGTGGGAAAACTGGGACACTGATACATTGTTGGTGGAACTGTGAATGGATCCAACCATTCTGGAGAGCAATTTGGAACTATGCTC
>JAJPUD010000413.1:282442-347096 GCA_023553655.1 Myrmecobius fasciatus
GAGGGAGGGGAGAAAAGGAAAGGGATAAACTAATAGAAGGATTAGGGGAAAGGTATAAAGGGGAGGGAGGGACTCTAAAGGGAGGAGGATTATTGGTGGGAGGTGGTCTTCAAGAGCAAAGTACTGGGGAGGGGGGAAGGGAGAGAAGGGAAAGGGAAGAGAAAATCATAACTCTGGGTAAATAAGATGGCAGGGAATACAGATATAGTTATTTTAACTGTGAATGTGAACGGGATGAACTCTCCCATAAAACGGAAGCGGGTAGCAGACTGGATTAAAAGCCAGAATCCTACAATATGTTGTTTACAAGAAACACATCTAAAACATAGAGATACATACAGAGTGAAGGTAAAGGGCTGGAGCAGAATCTTCTATGCTTCAGGTGAACAAAGAAAGGCAGGGGTAGCAATCCTTATCTCGGATCAAGTAAAAACAAAAATAGATCTAATTAAAAGAGATAAGGAAGGAAACTACATTTTACTAAAGGGTTCCATAGACAATGAAGCAGTATCAATACTTAACATATATGCACCAAGTGGTATAGCATCCAAATTCCTAGAGGAGAAGTTAAGAGAGATGCAAGGAGAAATAGACAGTAATACTATACTAGTGGGAGATCTCAACCTTGCTCTCTCAGAATTAGATAAATCAAATTCCAAAATAAATAAGAAAGAAGTTAGGGAGGTTAACAAAAGGCTAGAAAAGTTAGGTATGATAGATCTCTGGAGGAAATTGAATGGTGATAGAAGGGAGTATACTTTTTTCTCAGGGGTTCATGGAACTTATACAAAAATTGATCATGTGTTAGGGCATAAAAACCTCAAAATCAATTGCAGAAAAGCAGAAATAGTAAATGCATCCTTCTCAGATCATGATGCAATAAAACTCACATGTAATATAAGGCCAGGAGAAAATAGGCCACAAGTTATTTGGAAATTAAATAATCTAATCCTGAAGAACGAATGGGTGAAAGAGCAAATTATAGACACAATCGAAAATTTCATCCAGGAGAATGACAACAATGAGACAACATACCAAAATTTGTGGGACTCGGCTAAAGCGGTTATAAGGGGTAATTTTATATCTCTAGATGCTTACTTGCGTAAAACAGAGAAGGAGAAGATTAATGAACTGGGCTTACAATTAAAAAAGCTAGAAAAAGACCAAATTACAAACCCTCAATTAAATACTAAATTGGAAATTCTGAAAATTAAAGGGGAGATCAATAAAATTGAAAATAAGAAAACTATTGAATTAATAAATAAAAGTAAGAGTTGGTTTTATGAAAAAACCAACAAAATAGATAAGCCTTTAGTTAATTTGATTAGAAAAAGAAAAGAGGAAAATCAAATTATTAGTCTCAAAAATGATAAGGGAGAACTTTCCTCCAATGAAGAGGAAATTAGAGTAATAATTAGGAGTTTCTTTGCCCAACTTTATGCCAATAAATTTGAGAATGTAAATGAAATGGAGGAGTATCTACAAAAATATAGATTGCCCAGATTAACAGAAGAGGAAATAAATTATTTAAATAGCCCTATTTCAGAAAAAGAAATAGAACAAGCTATTAATCAACTCCCTAAGAAAAAATCTCCAGGACCAGATGGATTTACATGTGAATTTTACCAAACATTCAAGGAACAATTAATCCCAATACTATATAAACTATTCGAAAAAATAGGGAAAGAAGGTGTACTACCAAATTCCTTCTATGACACAGATATGGTGCTGATAGCTAAACCAGGTAGGGAGAAAACTGAGAAAGAAAACTATAGACCCATTTCCCTAATGAATATTGATGCAAAAATTTTAAATAAGATTTTAGCAACAAGATTACAGAAAGTCATCCCCAGGATAATACATCATGACCAAGTAGGATTTATACCAGGAATGCAGGGCTGGTTCAATATTAGGAAAACTATTAGCATAATCAATTATATTAATAACCAAATTAATAAAAATCATATGATTATCTCCATAGATGCAGAAAAAGCCTTTGGTAAAATCCAACACCCATTCCTATTAAAAACACTGGAGAGTATAGGAATAAATGGGCTTTTCCTTAAAATGATAAGTAGTATCTACTTAAAACCTTCAGCAAGCATCATATGTAATGGAGTCAAACTAGAACCATTCCCAATCAGATCAGGAGTGAAACAAGGCTGCCCACTGTCACCATTACTATTTAATATTGTATTAGAAATGTTAGCTTTAGCAATAAGAGAAGAAAAAGAGATAAAAGGAATCAGAGTAGGTAGTGAAGAAACCAAATTATCACTCTTTGCAGATGACATGATGGTATACTTAGAGAATCCTAGAGACTCAACTAAAAAACTACTAGAAACAATTCACACCTTTAGCAAAGTGGCAGGATACAAAATAAATCCACATAAATCATCAGCATTTTTATATATTACCAATAAAGTTCAGCAGCAAGAGATACAAAAAGAAATTCCATTCAAAATAACTGTTGATAGTATAAAATATTTGGGAATTTATCTGCCAAGGGATAGTCAGGAACTATATGAACTAAATTACAAAACACTTTCCACACAAATCAAATCAGACCTAGTCAATTGGAAAAACTTAAAATGCTCATGGGTAGGACGAGCGAATATAATAAAAATGACAATACTACCCAAACTAATTTACTTATTTAGTGCCATACCAATCAAACTCCCAAGAAATTATCTTACAGATCTAGAAAAAATAGTAGCAAAGTTCATTTGGAAAAACAAAAGGTCTAGAATTTCAAGGGGATTAATGAAAAAAAAGGCTGAAGATGGTGGACTTGCTGTACCAGATCTAAAACTATATTATAAAGCAGCGGTCATCAAAACCATTTGGTACTGGCTAAGAAATAGAGTAGTCGATCAGTGGAATAGGATAGAATCACAAGACAAACTAGGCAATAACTATAGCAATTTGGTTTTTGATAAACCCAAAGACCCCAGCTTTTGGGATAAGTATTCACTATTTGACAAAAACTGCTGGGAAAACTGGAAACTAGTGTGGAAGAAATTAGGGCTTGACCCACATCTAACACCACATACCAAGATAAGATCTAAATGGGTTCATGATCTGGATATAAAGAGTGATACTATAAGTAAATTAGAGGAATGTAATATAGTTTACCTCTCAGACCTATGGAGATGGAATAAATTTATGTCCAAAGAAGAACTGGAACTCTTAATTGAAAACCAGATAGATAACTTTGACTATATTAAGTTAAAAAGTTTTTGTACAAACAAAATCAATGCAGACAAGATTAGGAGGGAAGCAATAAATTGGGAAATCATCTTTACATTTAAGGGTTCTGATAAAGGTCTCATCTCTAAAATATATAGAGAATTGTCTCATATTTATAAAAATTCAAGCCATTCTCCAATCAATAAATGGTCAAAGGATATGAACAGACAATTTTCAGAGGATGAAATTAAAACTATTTATAGTCATATGAAAAGGTGCTCCAAATCACTGTTGATCAGAGAAATGCAAATCAAGACAACCCTGAGGTACCACTTCACACCTGTCAGATTGGCTAAAATGACAGGAAAAGTTAATGATGAATGTTGGAGGGGTTGTGGGAGGGCTGGGACACTGATGCATTGTTGGTGGAGCTGTGAACGGATACAGCCATTCTGGAGAACAATTTGGAGCTATGCTCAAAAAGTTATCAAACTGTGCATACCCTTTGACCCAGCAGCATTTCTATTGGGCTTATATCCCAAAGAAATCATAAAGGAAGGAAAAGGCCCCACATGTGCAAGAATGTTTGTGGCAGCCCTTTTTGTAGTGGCTAGAAACTGGAAATTGAATAGATGCCCTTCAATTGGAGAATGGCTGAATAAATTATGGTATATGAATGTTATGGAATATTATTGTTCTGTAAGAAATGACCAGCAAGATGATTTCAGAGAGGCCTGGAGAGACTTACATGAACTGATGCTGAGTGAAATGAGCAGAACCAGGAGATCATTATACACGGCAACAACAGTACTATATGACGATCAATTCTGATGGACATGGCTCTCTTCAACAATGAAATGTTTCAAACCACCTCCAATTGTTCACTGAAGAAAGCCATATACACCCAGAGAGAGGGATGCGAAATGTGGACCACAACATAACATTCTCATACTCCTTGATTGATGTTTGCTTACATTGTGTTTCCTTTATCTGATATATTTTTTCTTGCACAACAATGACAAGTTTGGAAATATGTATACATATATTCGATTTGCCAATATTTTAACATAATTAACATGTAGTGGATATCCTGCCATCTAGGGGAGGGGTGGGGAGTTGGGGGAAAAATTTGTAACGGAAAGCTATGTAAGGGTTACTGTTGAAGAATTACCCACACATATGTTATGCAAATAAAATAAAAAAATAAAATTAAAAAAAAAAATCTACTACAATGATATGCCTTAAATGCTGGGAAGCTGGAATAAATAAAAGAGCAATTAACCTTGTAAAAAAAAAAATCAACAGCCCTATTTCTCATACTGCAAAATTGTCTCAAAGTTAAAAATGGGTTAATCTGCCCTTAGGGAGGGCACAATTAGCTCTTCCTCCAACTAGGATTTCCTCCAACATTTACGTGGGAAGTCTGAAATCCTAATCCAGAAAGCGTTCTTTGGACTCCTGTTATGCAGTGAAATTAGTATGAAGTACTGAATCAATCAGCAAAATATACAGACAAGATATGAAAATGTGACCAAAGATTCTGACTTTGCTCGATGCACTGTGAATATTTCTTCCCCTTACCTGCTTCATCACTTGCTTCTTGAAGGCTTCTTTCTGAAGGCAGTCACTCACGGAGGTCTGTCAAAAGAAAAACAATTTACCTGTTCATTTAAATTTGTTAAAAAATTTCTCTCTCATCTTCTCATACCTAATTAATGACAGCAAAAACTAGTGTTGTTATTTATTTCTGATATTAAATTAAAATCTCATTCAAATCTATTTCCAAAACTTCTGAGAATAAAAAAGTGAAAGAGTTCTGTAGCCAAATGTCTTAATGCCTTAAGAAACATGGAACAGTATTTTGTAAACAGTAGATATTCAATAAATGAAGAAAAAAGGATTTCTGTAGGGATACTCCTGAACTGCACAAAAGCTTTTTACACATTCTCCTTATTCTTATACCTAATTTATACTTATTGCAGCTGTTGTAGCAAGCCCTTCAAATATGAGCCTCCAAAATGCATAGCATGGTTGAAAAAAGGACACTAAGAATTAACATATTTGACTTAAAACAACTTGCTAGAGCTTTACTTGCCCAAGAAAAAATAGAACTTAGGTTAATGTCTCAATGCCAATTTACCTCAGGAACCACTGGTCATGCATCTGGTCAGTATGGAACCTGGCAGAGAAGTTATATCACCAAGAAACAGATTCTTTGGGGATCAGAGATTTTCTAATCTCTCTGACCTGACACAGAAAGATGTGTTGAAGGGGATGGTTTTGGAGAAGAGTGGGCAGATTTATATGAACTGATACTGAGGGAAAGTAAAAAGAAACAGGGCAAGATTGTGTATGGTAACAACACCATGGCAAAGAAAAACAACTTGGGAAGATTTAAGGACCAACTAGGACTACAAAAGATGGATGGATGATAATACCATTTTTGCCTCACTCCTGAAATAGGAAAATGAACTCAGATTTTAGAATGGGATAAAAGCTGGACATGGTCAATATATGGATCTATTGTTTGCCTATGCTCAAAAACTCATATTTTTCTTTTCTTACTTGGGATGGGTAAGATTTAGGGAGGAAAGAAAGCTAACTATAGTACTATCAGAGAAGAGAGAGAAGAGAAAGAAAAAGAGTCTTTGAAGAATTGTCTAAAACATAAACAGGATAGCTTTGAAACTACAGCATGATGGATTTATTATTTTTTAAAAATCAAGCTGTTCAAAAGAGAAAGTTATCATTTTTCAAAGAATCTTTTTTTCCCCCTTTTCTACTTAGTATATTAAAATGTTTTTTTTGGTGTTTGGCAGTGTCATTAAATTTAAAATAAAAAAAAAAGATTTAGAAAAATTATTTAGAGCAAGTAAACAGGTACAAAGTAGGCTGTGAAGCTGCTTCACTTGCTGCCACAAAGCCACAAAGCCCCGAAAGCACTGACATGCACTGTGTTCTATGGCTCTAAAGACACTGAACCTAGGAATTGTGGACAGGCTAAATGTTTGTTGGAACATATTTTTGTAGCCTGAAGATATGTTTCAGAACTACATTCAAATTGGTTAGAATGGCATTTATATACAGAATGATTCATTTTTGTAATGCCAAAGAGGGTTTTTAATACCAGAAAATGTATACTTCAGATAGCTTGAAAACCAGGATTTAAACAACATGTAAACTAAAATCTAAAATAATCATTAAATATTGGGCAAAATGCCCAACAGAGGAGAAAACCAATAAATACCTGATCTGATTTATCATATAGTTATTAAGTAACCAACTACTCTTTTCAGAGCCCTGGGCTACAAAGTTCAGAGGAGCAAAAGTTGAAAGGCTAATAAAAGACACCAGATAAATTTGTATTCAATACAAATGCCACAGAGAAGTAAGAAGGAATGTGCTTTGGGAGGGCTGAGGAATTGTTATTAATGGATGGATCAAGGCAAGCCTCATGGAAAAGGTAGCAAACTGAGCTTTAAAGGATGGATGAGAGTTCAAAAGAAGCCAATTTGTCAATCTTAAGAGATAAAGAAGATAGCAGACCTGTTGAAAAGGGCAATTTATATTTCCCCCTTTTCTCTTGCTTACTCTGCACATATACACTATGAAATGGACAAATGCCAATCAATCAATCAATGAATATTTTGGCATTCATTCATTAGTATTATTGTCCCCAAATTATTTCCACAAACAACAATCTGATAACATTCATATAGTTAGTGTAATGTTTTGAGGGGGCATGCAAAATGCTCAAGTATTCTATGTAAGCTAAAATTTTGGTTAAAACATTGCCTAAATCTTTTTAAAATATCTTTTAAAAGTCATTTTTAAAAAGAAGATTTTATTAGCATATCATATACTTCTTTGCCTTATTAAAATCTAAACTGCTGAATGGAAAAAATATTTACTAATAAGTTGTTATAGGCTAAGAACTGGGATATAAATTATAAATTAAGATAATTCTTAACCTTATGGAATTTACATTCCAACAAGGGAAAACAACACATAAGTGAGTGGTAGCAGGAGGATGATTTGGTCAGGAAAGACAGTGAGATTCCTGTAAAATCCACTTCTTATTCTGGGAGTCACACCACGGTTCCAGGAAAGGTGGATTTTACAGAGATGGAGTGACATGAGCATTCCAAAAAAACCAACTCATTAACTTTATAGTACAGTACTATGCTCTCTCCACTCCTGCCCCTTGCCTCCAGGCTTCTCCTGCTTCTACTCTCCTACTAAAAGAAAGAAAGAAAAAGAAAACGAATGGACGGGGGCAGCCAGGTGGCGCAGTGAATAGAACACCAGCCCTGAAGTCAGGAAGACCTGAGTTCAAATTTGACCTCAGACTCTTAACACTTTATCTGCCCTGCTGCTGACAGATCGGGCCTCGAATGAAACCTCCTGCACTGAGAGAGGAGGCCCTTGCCCTTCTCCACTTCTATGCCAGCCTTCCTGTGTAAGATTGTCCTGGGTCTACACATGCGTACCACATAGCTCCACCGTGTTGCCCATCCTCTCCAGCCTCTACAATGTGGCTGGTTCCCCTTCCTCCTGTTCTTCCTTCTCTGTCCCCCCACTCCACATGTCCCTGAACAGCATACTGCTCCTTTTCCTGATTTCTTTCCTCTCTTCCTTCCCCAAGTTGGCATACAAATTCACATTACACAAAAACATTTCTTTATGTAAAGATCTGCAGAATGGTTCAATTACATACAGCAAGAACCATCTGCAATTCATCAGTTATGATTCTTTTTCATTTATTTTCTTTTCTCCTAAATGCTGTTTGTTCCATGGGATGGCTCTCTAAGAAGGGTAGGATAAAGGATATTGGTGAAAATTAAGTGATATTAAAAAAAAAAAGGACAAATAAAAACTTATTAAAAAAAAAAACAAACCCAAAACAACAAGCATATAATTACTCCATGAGAGGCACTGTATTAAAGTACTGGAAATACATATAAAGAGAAAAACAGGCCTTACCCTCAAGAACTGCAATTCTAATGGAAGCTTGATATTTAAAGTGAAAAGAGCTTAGGAACTAACAAAAACATAAGACCAAAAACCATTACCCAAGAGAGTAGTACACACACACACACACACACACACACACACACACACACACACAGTTCTCCAAAAAACTACAAAGCACCCATATGGATGCATTTTTCAAACCTTAAAGTGCTACACATTTGTATGAGTGTTTTTATTATGATTGGTTCATGATAAACATTCTCTATTTTTCACTAAGAAGTTAAAATTTTATCACCTAAAGTAAGCTTGCTTTTCTAGAGTTGCTTGGATGTTGGCAAACAAAGTCCTTAAAGGACACTGCTGATTTGTAAGGCCTTCCTTTAATAAATATTCCATTGATAAGTAAAAACAATACAAAAGAACAGGAAGTTCTCATCTCTCAGTTCTCAGAGCACAACAGGAAATTGTAGCCATAAACCATTTGAAGAAGGATCTGCTTTTTTCTCTTCACTGACCAGCACTTTGGATAAATGAATAACAGGTGAACCTTTTGAATTTGTTATTTAAAAAGACTTCTTTTTACTATCATATTTTTGTGGAACAGTAGATTGATTCCTGGTGACTGATATGAGCAGAAATCCCTTTTCAGGCGTTCTGCTTTTTTTGTTTTTAATTTCTTTTAATGAAAGATAATTTAATAACAAATGAAGCTGCTAACCCAGTGAGGAAAGGAAGCAGTCAGAAAGTATCTGTAATTTATTATTTAATGTCACTAGACCATGTTTTGTATACCAGTACAAGATACTTAGCACTTTTCTTAATTTGTTTGCCACAAACCCAGAGGCAACCTTATCCAAATTTAAAGAGTGGAAAAGAAGTATACACAATAATATGCTTTCACTTCCAAAATTTCCCTCACCAGAGCAGCTTGTAAAATTTTGTATATATTAGAATAAAAAACGTAATTAAGGAAATATGGAGGGGAGGGGGACCACTAAAGATGTCAAATGCTGCTTTTTTGATTGGTTTTGCTTAAGTGTTTTTCTAAATTTCAAAGGGGACTTCAAATATTAACAGGTGTATCTCATCAATCAAGACCTCAGAGAACTGTTCTTAAGTCCTCCAGGGCATGGTGTCTGGTCCCTGAGTTTTCTAGGTGAAGAGAGTCAAGTGAAGCATTGGTTGAACAGATTTGGAGGATAAATGTAAATGACATAAAACTTCTGAAGATAATATGTAAAATCTAACTAATTGAGAGGTAATGAATTTCCTGTGTCGATCAAGTGAGGAAGAAAGTTAAATGCCAGCCTTCTGAAAATCCTCTCTCTCACCAATTACTTCACACACCTTGTCCTTACATCCAATCTATTACTCTTATGGGGCATCTAGAAATTTGGTCTCCTTCGTAGCTAGGTGATTCAGTGGGTAGCAGTGCCAGACCAGGAGTCAAGAAGACTTATTTTCCTAAATCCAAATCTGGCCTCAGACACTTACTAGGCAAGTCACTTAATCTTATTTCCTTTAATTTCCTCATCTGTAAAATGAGCTGGAGAAGGAAGTAGCCAACCACTCCAGTATCTTTGCCAAGAAAATCCCAAGGGGGCAAATAAGAACTGGGCTCAACTGAAAACAATTGAACCTTAAAAAGTTTATACTCTGGTAAACAAACAAAGCTTAAAAATATGAAACAGTTAAGATATGACAAGTACTCAACTGGGTGGTACTAATTATAGATAAAAGTTAAAAGACTACCTGTTATCTTTTCTCCTCCATTGCTGTAGCAGCTCATTTCTTATCTTAGACCACTAATCAACTGAGGAATGAATCTTTTTCTTATTATTAGTAATATATAAAAATATAAATAAATGAGAGCTTTATCAGAGATTTGCTGCAAAGATTTTTACCCCCAGTTAGTCATTTCCCTTTTAATCTTAGTTTTATTAGATTAGCTTGTATAAAAACTTTTAATATATCAAACTTTTTATGTAATCTAGATTCTCTATTTTATCTTCTACAATCCTTTCTATTCCTTGTTGGGTCAAGAATTTTTCTATCTGATAAGTATATTTTTCATGTTTCTCTTAATTTGTTTATGATATGACCTTTCATATCTAGGTCATATATTCATTTGGAGCTTCTCTTTGTACAAGGTATTAAGTGTTAGTCTAAATCTAATGTGTTCCAAATTGATATCCAATTTTCCAGCATATTATGTCAAAAAGTGAGTTCTTATGCCAGTAGCTGAGATCTTTGTGATTTTTCAAATACTAGAGTAATACACAAAATTTGCTTCTGTATATTGTATATCTAGTCTATCCCACTGATCTCTTTCTTGTCAAATTATTGTGTACTACAATTTAAAATCTAACATTGTAAGGCCTCTTTTCTCACATCTCATTATTTCTTTTGGGATTCTTGACTTTTTCTTTTTCCTTATAAATTTTGTTATTTTTTTCCCCTAGTCCCAAAGTCATTCTTTGGTAGTCTAATTGCTATGACATTGAATAAGAAAATTAGTTTAGGCAGCATTGTCATTTTTTATTATACTGGCTCATGCTACCCATGAGCAATTAATATTTTTTTCAATTATTCCAACCTATCTTATTTCTGTAGCATTTGTCTATAATATTCATATAGTTCTTGTGTTTATCTTGGAAGGTAGATTCCTGAAGTATTTTATATATTCTATAGTGACTGTAAATAGAATTTGTCTTTAAATGGAATTTCCTAGCTGAGTTTTATTGGTATTATATGCTGATGATTTTTGTGGATTTATTTTATATCCTGAAAGAATACTTGTAATAAGTTTGTGTATTAGTGTGCAGCCTGGTCTGTCTTCTCTCAATTTTTCTTTCTTTTTCTCTGACAGTTGGAGTTAACTAACTTGTCCAACATCAAATAGGTAGTAAGTGTGTGAGGCTGGATTGGAACTTGGGTTCTCCTGACTTTAGAGCTGGTACTTTATCTATTGTTCCACCTAGCTGCCCTGCTTTTTATAATTTTTATGGATTAATTTTTTTTGGTTATAGATTATATCTACTGGTGGGAGTCAGAGAGCTGAAGACAAAGGAAGATTCAGAACGAAATTGAGAACCAAACCAGCAGGATGATCATCTGTGGCTCCTGGTCACTCTGAAGGGAAGTGTCCATCTAGAGTACTCTGTGGTGCACAATCTCTGTACTTGGTTCCATGCTGGGATACTAGATGGCACAATCTTCCCAAAATGGGCCAAATCTAATGGTAGAGTTTATGAACCTGGGATCCATAGAGTCTTTGGAAATCTGCAGATAGATTTCTGAGGACCCGTGAATTACAACTTTATTTCAATATACTCCAATGTTATTGTCAAATGCTCACTCTCCCCAACCGCTATATCCAATCAGTTGCCAAGCAGTGTCATTTCTACCTTTATAACATTTCTCACATATGTCCCCTTCTTTCCTCAGTTAATATGTGTCTGAGGTTGGTCCTACTGCCTCCAGGCCCAGCACTCAATTCGCTAGGCCACCAGCTGCCTTTTGCTTAAGTCCAGGCTGGGGTACACTGTTATTAGACTGGGTTACCCTTCATACCTATCTCAGAATACTTGAACCAGCTTTACTTACCTCCGAAAACAACAGGAAAATTGCAGTAGATCCTGTCACCCCCTTCTACCCTTCAATCTGTTTACTGAGCTATAGACAATCCTTGCAGACTGTGCTGCATTTCTATTTGCCCTCTCTGCCTCAAACAGGATAGCATGTCCCTGGAGTGATTTCTCACAGCTGAGTCAACATGTGCTCTGAGAACACAAACTAACTCATATAAAACTCACTAAGACATAATTAAAGTTAATCTGCTACAAAAAAAATTACAAAGCATTCCAAATACAAAATTTTCAAAATCATTCACATCAATGTTTTCTTCCATTATGGATAATTTAGTGTTTATTCCTAAAAAAAAAAAAAAAATTTAGTTCCTTAGGGAGCTAGGTGGTGTAGTGGATAGAGCACCAGCCCTGAAGTCAGGAGGACATGAGTTCAAATCTGGTCTCAGACACTTACCACTTCCTAGGCAAGTCACTTAACCCCTCAGCAAAAGAACAAGAACAAAAAAAAAAGTTCCTTTTCACTAGGCAAAGACACACAAAAGAAGCAAAAGTGATTACCAATATAAGAAAAAATATTAAGGTTCATCTTTAATAATAGCAATCTCATAATGTACATTATGGATATAACACTGGTAAAAACAAAGCAAGCAAATAAATAATTTTTTATTTGATGCTGATGCAAAAAAATGGAAACAGGCACACAGGTTAATTTTCTCCTAAATTAACAGAAAATTCTTACAACATACAAGGCAAAGGGAAAACAGAACACTACTCTTAAAAGAAAGTGACAAAACACAGATAACTCTTAAGGGAAAGCAGCATCTGCCTATTTCCCTAATCAATTTAATTTTCCCCCATGGATTTAAAAAATGAAAAAAAAAATAGTTAAAAAAATTACTTTCAATGACTTGCGCTAGGATCAATTTTATTTCATCTTGAATTCACCAATTAAAGGAAAAACTCTACTCTTTTTACTCTACTTAGAAATAGAGGATTATTTTCTAAGGCTTTACTCATTACTCAAACTGACAACCATTAGCAGTACATATATGAGCAATAGTTTTGAGTCTGGTCTGGTCAACCTTTTCTAAGCTATAAGCAAATTTTAATGAAATATACATAGTAATATTTTTTAAGGGAACAGAACGGGGGAAATAGTTTGGCACCTAATATATAATCACAATGACCAAGTCAGGTGTGCAGATCCTCCAGTATGCAGCACTTTATTAGAGTTCAGTTATAAATACACAATCTTCAGACATTCTAGATGTAGTTCTCTCAGATAAAGCTTCAAAGCAGGAAATGAATCCCCTCCCAAACGCTGCTTCTTATCTTTAAAATGACCTGAAATTATTACTGAACTAATAAAGTAATTTTGTTTCAGAAAGCGATTTGATCTTTTTTTCTTCTTTTTTGATAAATGTAATCATGAGATGTGGGATTATTGCTTTTTGGCGGACTGTGTACCCATACCGAAGCAACACAGTAATACAAGAAACTTTTTTATGATTCTTATAGCAAGGTCTAAAGAGTAGGCTAAATCAAAGCATGCCTGTTTGTATTTAGGTTATATTGCTTGAAAAGGAGGAATA
The DNA here is from genome assembly GCA_023553655.1 of Myrmecobius fasciatus. Classification (NCBI taxonomy): domain Eukaryota; kingdom Metazoa; phylum Chordata; class Mammalia; order Dasyuromorphia; family Myrmecobiidae; genus Myrmecobius; species Myrmecobius fasciatus. The sequence goes on from JAJPUD010000413.1 coordinate 295,788, forward strand.
TTAACAATAAGAAAAACTCTTAAGACTTACAAATTACTTCAGGTAAACATTTTCATATTTAATTCTTACAAAAACCCTACAAGGAAGGCCACATAAAAGTCATTTTACAGATGAGGAAACTGAGGCACTGAGTGTTTTAATAACTTGTCCAAGCCTCTGTCCTTTGGTTTTTGTATCAGAGCAATGTCAAACATCCAGATTCCACAGCTGCATGTTTTCCCTTCTACTATAGAATCAACTTGCCAACTTACAATTTTTAGTTTTCTCCTTTCTTGTGAGTCCATGAAGGCAAAAAACACATGGAATCATTTGTAACTGATTTTAATCTGTTTTGGACAAGAGTGTTTTCAGCACCTGGCACAATGAACTAGTCCTTTCCTCATTTTACAGATAAGTAACTGACAGAATGTGTGGGTTAGGGCCTAAGAAGAGCTAAAGGAGGGGTCACATTCTCCTCTTCCCAGTGATAGCTAAACTGTGAGACTCGTCTCCACCTTCCTACTGTGGCTCAAACCCACCCCTAACCCAGATCACCTTCTGACTAAGAAAGGTGGGTTCTGCAGAAGGGGTAAAGGCCAGTGAGGAAGAATCTGACAGTGTCATTTGGGGTGCAACAGGTATGGATGAGCTTTGACTATATCTTAGATCACTCTATATTATCTTTCTCCCCAAATCCAACTTTCTTCCAAATCTTTATAAGAATACTTTTTTAAAAGTTCCTTTATAAAGTATTAAACGATAACAATCGTATCTAACAGATGCATTCATTGTCTACCATGTCTAATGTGTTTTCCACATGACAAAAATGGCTCTCTGAAAATGTTAGTTGTCCTTAAGCTGAAACTAAATGAGAATGAGGCTTTAAAGTTATTTTTTATAGATCCTTTATTTCTTTTCTATAATATTGGCTTTCTCAGTAATTGCCTGCCCCAATTCACTCCCACAGCCACTGAACTACATACAACGTAGCTCTTTTCCCTCAACCAAAACTACCAAAGACAAGGATTACATTTTAGTGTGAAGCAATCAATAACTAAACCTTAATTCAGTTATCACTATTATACATAAGGCTCAGAGACAAAAGTGAAACAGTCCCTGCCCTCCAGGAGCTTATGGTCTATTAAGCAAAGACATGCAGAGACATCATTTGGAAAAAAGGCCCCACTAAGATGACAGAAAAAGATAATGATGAATGTTGGAGGGGATGGGGGAAGGCTGGGACACTGATACATTGTTGGTGGAACTGTGAACGGATCCAACCATTCTGGAGAACAACATGAAACTATGCCCAAAAAGTTATCAAACTGTGGATACCCTTTGACCCAGCAGTGTTTCTATTGGGCTTATATCCCAAAGAAATCATAAAGGAAGGAAAGGGCCCCACATGTGCAAAAATGTTTGTGGCAGCCTTTTTTGTAGTGGCCTGAAACTGGAAACTGAATGGATGCCCATCAATTGGAGAATGGCTGAATAAATTATGGTATATGAATGTCATGCTAAATTATTGTTCTGTAAGAAACGACCAGCAGGACGATTTCAGAGAGCCCTGGAGAGACTTGCATGAACTTATGCTGAATGAAACGAGCAGAACCAGGAGATCATTATACATGGCAACAACAATACTATATGACGATCAATTCTGATGGATATGAGTCTTCAACAATGAGATGATTCAGGCCAGTTCCAATTGTTCAGTGATGAAAAGAGCTATCTACACCCAGAGAGAGCACTGTAGACCACAATATAGCATTTTCACTCTTTCTGTTGATGTTTGCTTGCATTTTGTTTTCTCAATTTTTTTTTCTTGATCCGATTTTTCTTGTGCAGCAAGATAACTGTATAACTGTGTATACATATATTGAATTTAGCTTATATTGTAGCATATTTAATATGTATTGGACTACCTGCCATCTAGGGGAGCTAGGGGAGAGGGTGGGGGGAAGGAGGGGATAATTTGGAACAGAAGGTTTTGCAAGGGTCAATGTTGAAAATTTACCCCATGAATATGTTTTGTAAATAAAAAGCTTCAATTTAAAAAAAAAAAAAAAAAACTCCGGCAAGTGGGGGCTGACAGGAAAGAGCTTCATGCAGAAGGTGGTGCTTGAGCTTTGAAGGAAGCCTGTGATTCTGAGGGGTGATGAGGGACATGGAAGATAAAGCGTATATGAGAAATGGTAAGAAAGCCTATTTGGCCAATCTTTCAGTATTCATGAAAGGGAATTATTTATAATAAGGATGGAAAGACAAGACTGAACCAGGTTAAATGCCAAACATAGGAGTTTTCTATTTAATAATAAAAGTAATACAAAGCCACTGTAGTTTACTGAATAGGGGAATGAGACGGTCAGAGCTACACTTTAGGAAAATCACTTTAACAGCTGTGATGAGGATGGACAACAGTGGGAAGAGACTTGAGGTAGGAAGAATAATTAGAAAACTATTATAACAGTACAGGTAAAAGGGGAAGAGGATCTGAGTCAGGATGGTGGGCATTATGCATGATTATCTATGTGTTATCTAAATAGGCATGTAAATTCTAAATCTTTTTTATTTCTGGGAAAGAAAACGCTTGTCTCTGTTCATAGGAATTTATATTGCTCTGTCCCAGAAAGGTCCAGTGAGGCTACTTGAATCATATTCTCAGGAGCTGCTGGCAGCGAGAAGAACCAAAGCCACTGATACTTGTTTTTTTTTTTTCTTCCCCTGATTTTGAAGCCTGCCTATATTGGCAGGTCTCTACCTCTTCCTTTCTTTTATAATTGTCTGAAATGGGTCTACTGCCTTCCTTATTTCCCTTCACTTTAATCTCATCCTAATTACTACCATCCCAAACCCCATCTTGCTGCAAGCATCCCTTTAATTTGAAGCTAGCAATCACATTTTCATTGGGTAAACAGCACTCCTCACCTCCAATACATACACTTCATATATGCTTTGTGGGGGAGTTGTTTAAAGTTCCCACAGGAACTCCACATGGCCTACAATTAAAACCAATTTCCATCCTTAGGAAAAAGGCCTTGCTTACCTCCTATCTTAGTCAACCTGGATATTCCAGCTGCTTCTATCATGTTCTTACTTTCCTGGAATAGAAAGAAACACAAAGGGGAGCTCCATCTAGTATATGCCACAGTGCCTATAGGGCACATACATGGGATATGACTAATAAATTCTTTTTCTGTCTTTGTCTCTTCCTCCTGTATATGATTCTAAAGATTTTTCCTATCATCTTCTTTCTCATGGTTCTACTTCTAGAATGCAGGCTTGAAAGTATATGGGTACTCTAAATCAAAATTATCTATCAAATCAATCAATCAATCAATCAATCAATTAACAAGTATTTGAGTGCCTATCATGTGACAGGCATTGAGCTAGCTGCCAGGGATACAAGTAACATAAAAAGGAAACAATTTCTATTTGAAATGACCTCACAACAATGGAATGGGGGGTGAGGGAGAGAGAAAAAGTACATAGAAAATATACAGAATAAAAAAAAAGTGAATAAATGCAAATAAACATATACAAAGTAGTTAAATATAAGGTACTTTGGGAGGGAAGGCTTCAGGAAAAGCTTCAGAGAGAAGATGGAATGTCAGACACCCACTGAAAATGCATAGAGATGGGAGATGGAGAGTTGTACTGAGCAATTACCATGATAAAGTTTAAATGTACTTCATTATTTGACAAAAACTGCTGAGAAAATTGGAAACTAGTGTGGAAGAAATTAGGGCTTGTCCCACATCTAACATCACATACCAAGATAAGATCTAAATGGGTTCATGATTTAGATATAAAGAGTAAGATATAAAGAGTATTGTAAGCAAATTAGAGGAACGTAGTACAGTTTACCTCTCAGACCTGTGGAGATGGAATATATTTATGTCCAAAGAACTGGAACTCTTAATTGAACACCAGATAGGTAATTTTGATTATATTAAGTTAAAAAGTTTTTGTACAAACAAAAACAATGCAGTCAAGATTAGAAGGGAAGCAATAAATTGAGAAATCATCTTTACATTTAAGGACTCTGATAAGTCTCATCTCTAAAATATATAGAGAATTGTCTCATATTTATAAGAATTCAAGCCATTCTCCAATCTATAAATGGTCAAAGGATATGAACAGACAATTTTCAGATGATGAAATTAAAACTATTTGTAGTCATATGAAAAGGTGCTCCAAATCACTATTGATCAGAGAAATGCAAATAAAGACAACCCTGAGGTACCACTACACACCTGTCAGATTGGCTAAAATGACAGGAAAAGATAATGACAAATGTTGGAGGAGATATGGGAAGGCTGGGACACTGATACATTGTTGGTGGAACTGTGAACGGATCCAACCATTCTGGAGAGCAATCTGGAATTATGCTCAAAAAGTTATCAAACTGTGCATACCCTTTGACCCAACAATGTTTCTATTGGGTTTATATCCCAAAGAGATCTTAGAGGAGGGAAAGGGCCCCACATGTGCAAGAATGTTTGTGGCAGCCCTTTTTGTAGTGGCTAGAAACTGGAAACTGAAGGGATGCCCATCAATTGGAGAATGGCTGAATAAATTATGGTATATGAATATTATGGAATATTATTGTTCTATAAGAAACGACCAGCAGGACGATTTCAGAGAGGCCTGGAGAGACTTGCATGAACTGATGCTGAGTGAAATGAGCAGAACCAGGAGATCATTATACACAGCAACAACAATACTATATGATGATCAATTCTGATGGACATGGCTCTCTTCAACAATGAAATGTTTCAAACCACTTCCAATTGTTCACTTAAGAAAGCCATATACACCCAGAGAGAGGGATGTGAAATGTGGACCACAACATAACATTTTCATGCTTTTTGTTGATGTTTGCTTCCATTGTATTTCCTTTCTCTGATTTTTGTTTCTTGTAGATACGATTTCTCTTGCACAAAAATGATAAGTGTGGAAATATGTATACATATATTTGATTTGTCAAGTATTTTAACATAATTAACATGTAGCGGATTTCCTGCCATCTAGGGGAGGGGTGGGGAGTAGGGGGGAAAAAATTTGTAAGAGAAAGCTTTGTAAGGGTTAATGTTGAAGAATTACCCATACATATGTTTTGCAAATAAAAAGTTTTAATTAAAAAAAAAAAGTTTAAATGTACTTTTAAAAAAATCAGGTTGTACTTAATAGAGATTCACCATGTCATATGCAACCCTCTTTATCCTTTATCCTTGTTGATAGTGGGATAGCGTAGGTGGACTAGTCACAACTCAGTAGCTCAACAGTACAACTGAAATCTTACACCTATTACAGAAATACAACAGAAAAGATGTTGCCTCTTGCATTCTGGTCATAGGTTGCACAATCAGCTATTTCAAACCTGCCTTGCTTTTAGATTGGCTCAGCCTATTGTGGAGATGCCCAAGATTATCGTACTAAGGCGAGGTACACTGATTTCTCATGAAAAATACAAATACATTTTGGACTACTGAAGAAGACCATATAAAAGTATATCTTGTTCTGATCCTCTGACCACTGCTCTCTCCTTCTAGTCAGTCTAACATCATTTATAAGCAGTCAACATAAAGGGGCAATAGCAAAAAATAAGGTGGCAAAGGGAACCAAGAAATCATGTGCAAATCATTCCAAAGACCAAAGGAGTACACTTACAAATTGCAGTCCTGCCCTTATCAAAATCCTCATCCTGCTACTGTATACTGAATCAGCAGGAGCCATCTAGGAAGGCTGTCAGGCCTTCTTCTGGTCCTGGGATGGCTAAATCCCATGACATGTTCCAGACATCCAGGGGAAGACCAGCTCACCAAAAAGGGGTGGACATTTTGAAATAATATGGACATGTTAACATTAGAATTTTATGGGCAACTTTGAGATGATTTGGATATAGTAATGAACTAAGCCCAAAGTGGTCGGATAGGAGTTGGCCTAAAACCCCTAATAGTGAGACCTCAAACTCCTGTCCCCCAAACCCTCTTCCCTCCTTATCAGATCCATGCTCTGAGTGCTTCCCTCTCTAGTCCATGGTTATACAATTGTCTCTGCCTCTCCTTCTGCCCCATGCTCTTCTCCATTATTGCCTGACTTCCTCCACCATTCTGTCTGCCTCTGTACTCCTTTTGCTGCTTGTCTGTTTTCTGTGGTTTTTGCTCCTACGTACTCTGTGCCTAATCAGTGTTGATTGCCACCCTATTTCCCACTGTTAGTCATGATATTTTCCAACAAATATCCAAAGAATCAGGCATGCCTGCCCTAATTTTATAATATAGATTATCAATGTGAAGATTCGGCAGTCTACGGTATTCTTGTAAATAAATGTTTGACCTTACCTTAAATTACTCCATTTCAACCATTATTCTATATCCTGAAAAAGGAAGTTCTTTAATTTTAGCCTGATAAAAACCACTACAGATACATATGGTTGATTCCACTGAACTAAAATGTTCAGGTGGATGATAAACTTGACTTTCTCTCACTAACCAAGTTGAACAGACTTCCAATTAAAATAAGAAAAGCTTTTTTATTATTAAAAATGAGCATATGATTTTTCATAAAAATTATTTTAGAAGGCTCAAAGAACAGAAAAATTAAGGAATTATGAAAAAAATTGCATGACAAGAATTTTTCTAATGTCAGAGATAAAAAAAATAATTTTTATCTTCTTTGAAAAGCACTTGTTTTTATTTTTGTCCTAAATAGCTTTTTATTTTCAAAATAGATGCAAACACAATTTTCAATATTCATGCTTATAAAACCTTGTGTTCCAAATTTTTTCTCCTTTCCTTCCCTCCACCTTGTCCCCTAGACTGCAAGTAATCCAATATATGTTAAACATGTGCAATTCTATAATATGATAAAAGTATGATATACTTTAATGTGATAAATATGATATAAGTATCATATTTCAAAATATTTGAAACACAATATCTGAAAAGAAGCATTTTTATTAAGCAAGTAAAAATCATTATGCTAGACAAAATGATCAAAGTAATCATCAGTGAAAAATGTCCAGAAAGAAATCATTTTTCTTTTGACCAATTCTGATAGCATATGCACCAAAGCATACTCTTAGGTCTCCATTCCTCTCTTCTACCTAGAAAGAAGGGGCATTTTCTCATCTTCCTTCACAGGCCAAGAATGCTTTCTGTTTCCTCTAAAATTAAGGTTTTTTATCTGACCTCTCCAGCAGTCCATTGTGCTTCAATTTACCTTCATAAAGTGCCATCACTGACAGATTGGATTTTCACAAGTACTAATGAAAATAATTCTAGAGACAGACAAATACTGTGAAGAGTTTCATCTGTGCCTTGAGTGTGAGCTTGGGCGCAGCAGGGGATGGTGGTAAGGAGCAAAGTATCCTAAGATCAGCCTGAGGCCATTTGGCCATGTAGGAGAGACTGAGGATCCTTTTAGGTCAATAATTCTGGATTGCTTGTCTGTCCCAAAGCTACTATGACCAATTTTTAGCCTTTTATGGGTTTTCCTGGCAGTGGATAATGCAGGCACAAAATGAATTTAACTAACATGGTTTTTCTCTTATCATTTAGAATCATAGGTTCATAGATCTGGAAAAAATATGAGAGATCATCTAGTCCAACCCTCTCAGAACCTAATAACACAAACTTTACATGAATACTTTCTACACAAAATAATTAGACAAGTAATTTACTTTTAGATGCTTCTTGGTGATAATTATTCTGGCTATTACATACAACAGTGTTTCTGTCAAATTGCAATGGTCTTTTCAGACATTAAGACCAATGTCAGGAGACAAGATGGAAGAATGTGAAACAAAGCTAGAAAATAAAGAATGAGAAAACAGACCTCTATCAAATGTTTGAGGTCCTTTCCATGAAAGATGGAACTCCAAGGAAGTAGCAGCAACCTAGGTTCCATGGAATTATGAGACACATACATAAGTACATGGAATTTTCATTACTGGCCCCCGAAAAAAAGCGGCCAGTGACTTCTTGCTGAGAAGTACAAAGGTGGCCACATATTAAACTGATATGAGCAAGCTGATATGACTTTATGAGGCAAATCTCCTAAGACTTGTCAAACCTAATGACACCACCACCCATTCTGCTCAAGGTTCCTGCTGCACCAGAAAACATAATCAGCAATCTACAAAAGAAGGGCAGACTGGATGACTTTTAGCACTCTAACTCTGATATTCTATGACTATAGGATACTAGGTTTTAGCAAAATACTTTCCAACATTTTTCATGTATGCATCTGAGATGGTTGTACAGTTAAGTGAATTCTGAACTGGCTGAATGAGCATCCTCAAAGATCAGTCCTGAATGGGTGGATGTCAAATGGGAGAAAGGTATCCACTAGAGGGTTTCAGGGATCTGTCCTTGGTCCTGTGCTGTTCAACATGACTTGCATGATGATACAGATTTGTCAAAATTACAAATGACATGAAACTGAGAGAGACAGCTAAAATGCTGAATGACAGACCCAAAAAGATCTCGGTAGGCTAGACTGATAGGTCTAATAAAATAAAATGAAAAAATAGGGATAAATGTAAAGCACCACATTTGATTAAAAAAAAAAATCCAACACTTCATAAATATGAGATAGGGAAGGTACAGCTAATAAAACCCATGACTATAAATTCAATAAAAAGCAACTCTAAAATGGCAGTCAGAAAAAAAGGAATGCTATTATTTTAGGCCACACTAAATAAGGTATGACACCCAGAATGAGCTACTAGTAATGCTATTCCTATTTTACACCTGGAATACTTCCATTATAAGCATTAAATTTTTAAAACTCCATAGGTGTGATAGAATACATCTAGGAGGATAATTGGGATGATGAGAAAAATGCTTTATAAGGATCCCTAAAATGCCCCTGAAAAATCTCATGTACTCATATACTATTAGTTGCTGGAGTTCTCAAGGTCCAGTGTCAAAGGCTTTAAGTATCCCAAGGTCAGTGAGAGCTATGTTCCTGACAGCCTCTTGGGGGTCCCTCCCTGTCTTTGGAATCCACCTAGGCCATCTGAGGCCCCTGCAGTCAGTGTTAGAGATCTAACTCTAAAAGAGATTTCTGTGATGTCTACGGAATCATGGACAAAGAAGGTTTCCTAGAACTGTCACATATCGGAACACACCCCTCTTAACATGCTTTAAATTAACCCCAAATTTCCAGGGTTCTCAGAGTGTGTGGTCTGGGACACAAGAATCTGTAGGAAGGTCCACAAGATCAGAAAAATGTCCATAAAAATATAAAGACATTTTAATTTCTAATACGGTAAATGTCAATAGCTATAATCCAGACAAAAGTTCTTGAGAGGGTAAGTTATCAGTAATTTTTAAGCATGTGAAGGGTTTCTGAAACCAAAAAATTTGAGAACAGCTGTTCTAGAGATTAGTCTGGAACTACCTCCCAGACAAAATTCCCAAGATGATGATTTTTATTCAGGCATATAAGCTACTTTAATGACTCAGTAACCTAGTTAATAGTTAATTTAGTTAGTCCTACATTAAGACTCATAAGCCCAAGGCCACTCATGGCTTTCATTGTTATTACCCTTCCTATGTGTTCTGAGTCACAACAGAAATTTAACAAAAAGGTAAAATGAAGCAGATCTCCAAACAAGAAATAAGCAGGGGCATGCTACCTGTCAATAAATAAGTCAATGGCTTGTCTCCATTTATGCCAGAGACTCTAAGCAAGAAGGCAGTTCTCCTTATACAGGCTTTAAAGGGTAAAAAACAAAAATATAGAGCAGGGTAGATGACATCATGTAACTAAGGGCAACATGATTGGTTGAAAGTTTAGTAATGGGGGCTGGCAATGACCTCCTTCTTCGAACCTCATGAGATTAAGAAACATTCATTAGTTGAGACCAGGTACAAGATAGTAGCTTAGACAGCAAACCAGATGTCCTTGAAGGATGGCATGGTAGAGTAAAGCTATCAGGTCCAACTCCCTTTCTTTCACACACATTTCCCCAAGGTTGGAAAAATTCCTTGAGGCAAGAAAATCTGAATTTTTAAATTTAACTCTTTACAAGCCAGCTGAACTCTGAACTAAATTAAGAGACAAACAACTGTGACTTAAGCAGTTACAGGACAAAAGTAATTATAGGGCAAAATCAATTAAAGAGAATAAATAAGAAAATGATACAGGATCAACCTTAATCTTTTCATGTGTCTCAAGAAGAACCTGTGAAAAATGAAGACAGGATGACCACTGCCACTGGAAAAAACCTTCAGACTAAAGATATTCTAACAGTAGGTCAGTACCCACAAGCACATCAGGAGCTGCTAACAAAGCCCTCCTGAGTTTTAACACAATGCCTTTTAATAACTGGACTCACAACAATTTTTAATGCTTTATCATCAATTTCTGACCCCTTAATGTTCATAATCCAAATGAATGTATGAGCTAAAGCACCCTCTGCTGGACCAGAAAAAGAAAATTCTGATCTTAAATTTGTGTTCTGAACAGTGTAGGTTGCCTTTTCAAAACTGATAATGATCACTTCACTGAAAATGCATCTAGTGTTCATGTGGTCTATAAATACTAATTTGACTATTAGTCTAAATATGAGGTCTCTACAGAAAAGACATAGTCTCAGAGAAACTGAAACATATTTAGAAAGACATTTTTGATCCTCCCTCTCCCTCTTAAACAAGGAAGATGAAGAAAAATGGGAGAATGATTCAGAGCCTCTCCTTGAGGAATTGTGTAAGAAATTCGACAGTTTTCAAGTGTGCCCAATTGCATCAAAAAACATTATTTCATGGCAAACTTAGTTGTCTTGCATTGCGGTGCTCAGGATAAGAATAAACCAAAAGACAGTCACAAAATACACAGCAGTTGATCAAACATAACCTGTGGCAGGGGATAAAACACTGTGACCAAGTCACATATGTACTTTGATACCTAGTGAAACTGAGAAAAGAAAATGAGTTGCTGGAAAATATCATTCAGGATTAAGAAATAAGAGTCCAAAGACACTTACATATATTTTCTGCATTCCTAGAGAAATAAATACAAGGCAAAAACAAAACAAACTTTTCGCAGAGGATTTGCAGAGGATGAGGGTGGAGCAGACTAATGACTGGAGGAATCCAGGCCTCATCAGAGAAAGGGTGCTGGAGCCACACCTCAAAAGATATTAGGAGTGCCAATGGGCAGAGGGGATGTGGGGCAGAATTCCAGGCAGGGGACAGCATGGGCTGCTCTCTGCATGAAGCGTGCCAGGAGGCTCTGGCTTATCAAAGGCCAAACAATATCACAAAAAAATTAAAAGGACTATATTCTAAGGGAGAGGAAATGACTCATTGATGTGGGATCATTTCCAAATAATTTGAGTACTGTGGAAAGGTCAAAACCAATACAAAACTGGAAGAGAATAAAGATGAGAAGACACCTCGTATAATTGCAATCCTGCAACCTCATCTATTCAAATTAGTTTCTGGTACTTCCAAAGAGGGCTTGAAATCAAAGAAAAAACAAACTCCAGGCACGATTGTGACAATTTTCTAAGGAAATCTTAACTAATGCATGGCAATCACCATAGTGAGGAACCTAAAAAGTCCAGGAATGGCCTCAATTCAATCTCCTGTTCAATTCTGAATTGAATTCACTGCTTGTCAGCAGCACTTGAAAAGTGCTGATCAGAATGATAGAGGAATTCTATAGGTTCTTCATTTAAATGTATATCACAGTCAGAACAAAAGGTGTTCTTCATCCACTTAATTTTTCTTTTGTGGATGGCTAGATGGCTAGGCTAAATGTTTTGGAGGTTATGACATCTCCTCCAAAAGATTCTGCAATGCTTTGAGGTTTAATGTGACAAAAGCACAAAGCCACCCACAAACAGAAGAATGTGGGAGACCTCAACATCTCTCAATGGCTGGGAACAACAGTCTTTTTTTTTTTTTTTTAAATAATTTTTTTCCCCCTGAGACAACTGGGGTTAAGTGACTTGCCCAGGATCACACAGCAAGGAAGTAGAAGTATTAAGAAGTATCTGAGGCCACATTTGCACTCAGGTCCTCCTGACTTCAGAGCCAGTGCTCTCCATTGCACCATCTAGTTGTCCCAACAAAGTCTTGAATAGAAACTTCTCCACTGAATTTTATAGAAAAGGATAGCGGAAGTTCATGAGCACTATTGCCTCATAAGATAGAGAGTAACACTGAACAGTAAAGTCAATTTAAAATTTAAAACCCAGTTTTTAAAAATCTGACAAAATTCCTAATTAAGCAAAATTGTCTCATATAAGGATGAGACTGAAAGAAAAACAATGAATGAATGAAAGATGGACAAGACCTTCAAAAATATGAATACTAAACTCTCTTTACGATCAAGGACAGTGGAAATAATACTATACTTGGCCTCTTAATAGCAAAGTCCTAAATGTGCCTTTCCTGGATGTAAAAGGCCACTAAATATAATGGTGATAGAAAAGGCAGGTATACTAGACAAGAATGTACAGAGAAGGAATCTGAAAGTAGAATTATCAAGGGCATCACAGGAGCAATTCTCAAGATATCTTAAGGAGGGAAAGAAACCAAGTGTGAGAATAAAAAGAAAAAAGAAAATCTTGTGTTTTATTGATAATGCCCTTCCCTCCCCCAAAGCATTGAGAGACCATCAAAAACTCTCCACTAAGAGATCTAGAGAATCATCAATGTAAAACTTTTTTATGAGAATAATTTGTACATACATTAAGGGTATCTTGAATGAAGGTGTTAATAGGAAATAGTTGGTTTTAGCAAGCAAAATGCAACAGCAATATTTTTATCAAGACAATTAACTGACAAATTCAAAAAATATGATTCCACGTTTTTATTATTTTTTTGACTATAAAAAACACATAAGGCTCTCTCCCCTTTAATAAGATGTCCCCTATACATACATCAAAATTATACAAGATTTCTTGAAAGACAGGAGAAATCGCTTTTTTTACTCTCAGATCATTAGTATCAGGCAAAGCACAAAAGAGGGAGATGTCAGCCTGTCAAAGATGTTCTTCCTCTGATTCACAAGATATAAAGCACTGAGCCTAAGCCAAACATTCAGAGAGTACATACAGAAGTATCTATGGCCAATTCTGAAGCACTGCGAGAAAATTATTTTAGTATACCTAAAAGAAGAGAACATGCTAAATGTTCGGAAAGCAATGGATCATATCCCAAAATACAGGGAGGGCAGTGGGAATTACCAACACACACCTATCTTCTCATCATATATTGGGGGCATTTTTAATGAAAAGGAGAAAGAAACAAATAAGCAGAAGTGAAAACAGCCTTCTCTTCAATTTAATACAACTCTATAATTTCAAAAGTGACTGAAAGGTGCTAAGAACACCACAATGCGGAGCCAAGATGGCGGAGTGAAAGGGTGACTCTCGGCTGGATGCTTTGAGACAAGAGTCCCATTCAGCCAGCTGGAAGTCAGACAGGGTCCTATTCGGCCACTAGTCCAAATTCTACACTATTAAAACATTTAAAACCCTAATCTTTATCTTGCCTCAGTTTCTCTGGCATTACATTTCTGAAGGCATCTGAGAGCAAGATTAGAGAACAAGTCTCCACAGGGAGGCTTGAATTGGCTGGTCCAGGATTCCTTTAAGGAAGCCAGCATTTGGTTTCTTCCAGAATCCCATGGAGAGAGCAATTCCAGCCACAAGAGCTCACCTTGAACACTTTTTTGAAAACACTTCTATTCTGGCCACAGTAGAGTACTGGTTTGAAACCCCTGCAGGATTCCAGGCCATGAACTTCCAACTACTTTTCAACCTGAATACCACCTGCTACCTGATTCTAAGCTTCAGCAGACCTCCTGGATGCCTTCACCATCACATTCAAGTGACTTATCTCTCCTGCTCAGTCTGGACTCTGCTAGATAGGGCTAGCTCTACACCTCTTATCAGCCTGAAGCAACTCTAGAAAATGAGAGCTTTATTCCTTTGCCCAAATGAATTTGAGTCCCAATTGCTTGAGGGGAGATATGGTGTAGCTCCTATGGAGGATGTAGTAATAACTCTAAGGCCACCTGGTCTTGGAGGTGCTTTAAAGGCCCGCTTTAATTGGCATTAAAATTATAATAAACTTTATTCCTTCATTTGGCAATGGGTTTGAGACTACAAATTTTGTTTGAGCACCTCATGACACCGGTCTGAAACCCCAATTTTTTTGGAGTCTCCTTTGAACCTCAACAGTTTTTTAAATTTTTTGATCTGGTTTTTCTTGCACAATATGATAATAAGGAAATATATTTTAAAAGATTGTATATGTGTAACCTATATCAGATTGCTTGCTGTTTTGGGGAGGGGTAAGGAAGAAAAGGAGAAAAATTTGTAATACAAAGTCTTACAAAAATGAATGTTGTAAACTATCTTTACATGTATTTAGAAAAATAAAATACTACAAATGTTATTTTATTCTCACAATAAAAAAAAAAAAAGGGTGACTCTGCGTCCTCCTCTGAACTTCTCTCAAATCAACAATAAAATAAGCCTCTGAACTGATCTTCAAGTCAACGAATCAGGAAATATTTGGATACTGCTTGCAGATATCTCTGAAAAACTTCACATCAGGTTTGTCTAGCTCGGACAGAGGGATAAACAGAGGACTTTGGTGTCAGAGAACTCAGGTGGAGGCCGGAAGTGAGGGTGGGACTCAGCTCAGCTCAGCTCAGCCTGGCAAAAAACTCCAAACTCCAAATTCCAAACACCTGGAGTTTATCTGAGGTACTGGGGACACTCTGCCCTGATTGGGGGCAGGTGTTCTGGCAAACTTGCCTTGTTTAAGGAGTAATTCGGGCTTAGTCCTAGCCCCCACCGGCCCAGCACCTTAAATTAAATCGCCTATAATAATATCTCCAAGGAAAAACAACTGACTTGGAAAATAGATCTAGGAGAGACAATCTAAGGATTATTGGACTTCCTGAAAGCCATGATGAAAAAAAGAATCTAAACACTATCTTCCAGGAAATCCTGAAAGAAAACTGCCCTGAGATTGTACAATCAAAGGGCAAAATCACCATTGAAAGAATTCACCGATCACCTCCGGAAAGAGACTCCAAAATTAAAACCCCAAGGAATATCGTGGCTAAATTTCAGGACTATAGCACCAAGGAAAAGATTCTGCTAGCAGCTAGAAAGAAACAATTCAAATACCGAGGTTCAATAATTAGAATCACACAGGATCTGTCAGCCTCCACATTGAAGGATCGAAGGGCCTGGAACCAGATATTCCGAAGGGCAAAGGAACTTGGATTACAGCCAAGAATATCCTATCCAGCTAGAATGAGCATTATCCTCCAAGGAAGAAGATGGTCATTCAATGATATAGGTGAATTTCACCTATTTCTAATGAAAAGACCAGATCTGAACAAGAAATTCGACATCCAAACACAGAACTCAAGAGATGCATAAAAAGGTAAAAAGGAAAGGACTCTTGAGAACTTTATTTCTACTAGGGGGATGCTTAAAGTTTGGGGGTATAATTAACTAGATATTACTTTGATAATATGAAAAAGAGAACTAGAGGGGGAAAGGTTGTCATACTGGGGAAGAGAGGGAAAAAGTGGTAAAATAAGATCTAAAAAAAAATAAGGAGGTAAAAACGAGGTAAAATCTCTTGAAGAGGCAAAGAAAACCTAATATAATTGAGAGAAAGAGGGGAGGGAGTTGAGCATTGTGTAAATCTTACTCTCATCAGGTTGGGCTCTAAAAGTGTATATCAGACACTTGATTTCACATAGAAACTTGTCTGTTGCTAGAGGGAAGGGGGAGGGAAAGGAGGAAAAGAAAGGGATAAACTAATAGAAGGGAAAATAGAAGAATCAGGGGAAAGGAGTAAAAACAGGGGGAACGGATCTAAAGGGTGGAGTATTGTTTGGGGGAGAGGGTCATCAAAAGCAAAGTCCTGAGGTGGGGGGAAGGGAGAAAGGGGAAAGGAAAGGGGAAAACATAACTTGGGTAAATAAGATGGCAGGAAATAAAGAATTAGTTATTCTATCTGTGAATGTGAATGGGATGAACTTTCCCATAAAGCGGAAGCGTATATCAGACTGGATTAAAAACCAGAATCCCACAATATGTTGTCTACAAGAAACACATCTAAAACATAGTGACACATATAGGATGAAGGTAAAAGGCTGGAGCAGGACCTATTATACTTCAGGTGAACAAAAAAAAGCAGGGATAGCAATCCTTATCTCAGATCAAGTAAAAGCCAAGATAGATCTAATCAAAAGAGATAAGGAAGGAAACTATATTTTATTAAAGGGTACCATAGATAATGTAGCAATATCTATACTAAATATATATGCACCAAGTGCAATAGCATCCAAATTCCTAGGGGAGAAATTAAGAGAGATGCAAGAAGAAATAGACAGCCAAACGATACTAGTGGGGGATCTCAACCTTGCTCTCTCAGAATTAGATAAATCAAACCACAAAATAAACAAGAAAGAAACTAGGGAGATAAACCAATTGTTAGAAAAGTTAGGGATGATAGATCTATGGAGAAAGTTGAATGGAGACAGTAGGGAGTTTACTTTTTTCTCAGCAGTCCATGGAACCTATACAAAAATTGACCATGTGTTAGGGCATAAAAACCTCAAAATCAAATGCAGAGAGGCAGAAATAGTAAATGCATCCTTTTCAGATCATGATGCAATAAAAATCACATGCAATATAAGGCCAGGAGAAAATAAACCAAAAGTTAATTGGAAATTAAATAATCTAATCTTGAAGAATGAATGGGTGAAAGAGCAAATCATAGACACAATCAATAATTTCATCCAGGAGAATGACAATAAGGAGACAACATACCAAAATTTGTGGGATACGGCTAAAGCGGTTATAAGGGGCAATTTTATATCTCTAGATGCTTACTTGCATAAAATAGAAAAAGAAAAGATCAATGAATTGGGCTTATTATTAAAAAAACTAGAAAAAGAACAAATTAAAAACCCTCAATTAAATACCAAATTGGAAATTCTAAAAGTAAAAGGAGAAATTAATAAAATTGAAAATAAGAAAACTATTGAGTTAATAAATAAAACTAAGAGTTGGTTCTATGAAAAAACCAACAAAATAGATAAGCCTTTAGTTAATTTGATAAGAAAAAGGAAAGAAGAAAATCAAATTGTTAGTCTCAAGAATGATAAGGGAGAACTTTCCTCCAATGAAGAGGAAATTAGAGCAATAATTAGGAGTTACTTTGCCCAACTTTATGCCAGTAAGTTTGATAATCTAAATGAAATGGAGGAATATCTACAAAAATATAGGTTGCCCAGGTTAACAGAAGAGGATATAAATTATTTAAATAGCCCCATATCAGAAAAAGAAATAGAACAAGCTATTAACCAACTCCCTAAGAAAAAATCTCCAGGGCCAGATGGATTTACATGTGAATTCTACCAAACATTCAAAGAACAATTAATTCCAATACTACACAAACTATTTGAGAAAATAGGGACAGAAGGTATACTGCCAGAATCCTTCTATGAGACCAATATGGTGCTGATAGCTAAACCAGGTAGAGTGAAAACAGAGAAAGAAAACTATAGACCAATTTCCCTAATGAATATTGATGCAAAAATTTTAAATAAGATATTAGCAATGAGATTACAGAAAGTCATCCCCAGGATAGTACACTATGACCAAGTAGGATTTATACCAGGGATGCAGGGCTGGTTCAATATTAGGAAAACTATCAGCATAATTAATTATATTAATAACCAAACTAACAAAAACCATATGATTATCTCAATAGATGCAGAAAAAGCCTTTGATAAAATCCAACACCCTTTCCTATTAAAAACACTCGAAAGTATAGGAATAAATGGGCTTTTCCTTAAAATGATCAGTAGCATCTATTTAAAACCATCAGCAAGCATCATATGTAATGGAGACAAACTAAAACCATTCCCAATAAGATCAGGAGTGAAACAAGGCTGCCCACTGTCACCATTACTATTCAATATTGTACTAAAAATGTTAGCTTTAGCAATAAGAGAAGAAAAAGAGATAAAAGGAATCAGAGTAGGTAATGAAGAAACCAAATTATCACTCTTTGCAGATGACACGATGGTATACTTAGAGAACCCTAGAGACTCAACTAAAAAACTACTAGAAACAATTCACAACTTTAGCAAGGTGGCAGGATTCAAAATTAATCCACATAAATCATCAGCATTTTTATATATTACCAACAAAGTTCAGCAGCAAGAGATGCAAAAAGAAATTCCATTCCAAATAGCAGATGATAGGATAAAATATTTGGGAATCTATCTGCCAAGGAAAAGTCAGAAACTATACGAACTAAATTACAAAACACTTTCCACACAAATAAAATCAGACCTAATCAATTGGAAAAATATTAAGTGCTCATGGGTAGGCAGAGCGAACATAATAAAAATGACAATACTACCCAAACTAATCTACTTATTTAGTGCCATACCAATCAAACTCCCAAGAAATTATTTTACAGATCTAGAAGAAATAGTAGCAAAGTTCATTTGGAAGAACAAAAGGTCAAGGATCTCAAGGGAATTAATGAAAAAAAAAGGCAGATGGAGGTGGCCTTGCTGTACCAGATCTAAAACTATATTATAAAGCAGTGGTCATCAAAACCAATTGGTACTGGCTGAGAAATAGAGCAGTCGATCAGTGGCACAGGATAGGTTATCAGGACAATCTAGGCAATAACCTTAACAATCTAGTATTCGATAAACCCAAAGACCCCAGCTTTTGGGATAAATACTCACTATTCGGCAAAAACTGCTGGGAAAATTGGAAACTAGTGTGGAAGAAATTAGGGCTTGACCCATACCTAACACCACATACCAAGATAAGATCTAAATGGGTTCATGATCTAGATATAAAGAGGGACTTTGTAAGCAAGTTAGAGGAACGTAATATAGTTTATCTCTCAGACCTGTGGAGATGGAATAAATTTATGTCCAAAGAAGACCTGGAACTCCTAATTGAACACCAGATGGATAATTTTGATTATATTAAGTTAAAAAGTTTCTGTACAAACAAAACAAATGCAGACAAGATTAGGAGGGAAGCATCAAATTGGGAAATCATCTTTACATTCAATGGTTCTGATAAAGGCCTCATTTCTAAAATATATAGAGAATTGTCTCATATATATAAGAATTCAAGCCACTCTTCAATAGATAAGTGGTCAAGGGATATGAACAGACAATTTTCAGATGATGAAATTAAAACCATCACTAGTCATATGAAAAGTTGCTCCAAATCACTAATGATCAGAGAAATGCAAATTAAGATAACTCTGAGGTACCACTACACCCCTGTCAGATTGGCTAAAATGACAGGAAAAGATAACGATGAATGTTGGAGGGGATGTGGGAAAACTGGGACACTAATACATTGTTGGTGGAACTGTGAACGGATCCAACCATTCTGGAGAGCAATTTGGAGCTATGCTCAAAAAGTTGTCAAACTGTGCATACCCTTTGACCCAGCAGTGTTTCTACTGGGCCTATATCCCAAAGAGATCTTAGAGGAGGGAAAGGGTCCCACCTGTGCAAGAATGTTTGTGGCAGCCCTTTTTGTTGTGGCTAGAAACTGGAAACTGAAGGGATGCCCATCAATTGGAGAGTGGCTGAATAAATTATGGTATATGAATATTATGGAATATTATTGCTCTGTAAGAAACGACCAGCAGGAAGATTTCAGAGAGGCCTGGAGGGACTTGCATGAACTGATGCTGAGTGAAACGAGCAGAACCAGGAGATCATCATACACAGCAACAACAGTATTACATGATGATCAATTCTGATGGACATGGCTCTCTGCAACAAAGAATTGTCTCAAACCAGTTCCAATTGTTCAATGAAGAAAACCATATACACCCAGAGAGAGGGATATGAAATATGGACCACAACGTAACATTTTCATGATCTTTATTGACATTTGCTTGCATTGTGTTGCCTTTCTCTGATTCTTTTTTTTTCTTGCATAACTTCTCAAGTATTTCAACATTACTAACATGTAGTGGACTTCCTACCATCTAGGGGAGGGGAGGGGACTGGGGGTAAAATTTGTAATGGAAAGCTTTGTAAAGATCAATGTTGGGAAACTACCCATATACATGTCATACAAATAAAAAGCTTTAAAAAAAAAAAAAAAAAAGAACACCACCATGTATGTTTGCTGATTATTTAATGGCATCTGTCGGTAGCACAAAGAGCCCTGATTGCTCTTTTCCTAAATCTTCCTGGCACGTTACCCCCATGAGACTCCCTGAAGGATGCCAGCACAGAGGTAACCTGTGTTCTCTGATTTCTTAAGTCAAGCAAGGTATCAACCATGATGGCATGTGCTGGTCTCCGCCATGAAGGACGTCCTGCTTAAGACCACAAATGCAAGAGGAACATTCCCTGGGGATGGGGGACGTACTCCAGTGATCGTGTTTCCATAAAACCTCTCTGGGATAGCACAAAGCCCTGGAATTCTGAGAGGGATTATTCAATGAAATCCATATTCCAATGAATAAGATCCAGAGAAGCAAAGAGAAATTCTTCTACACTGAAGATGCTTCAGTTTGTTGTTGTTGCTCAGTCATTCAGTCACGACACCACTCTTCATGATCCCATTTGGGTTATTTCCCGGCAGAGATACTTAAGTGGTTCACAATTTCTTTCTCATTTCAGCTCATTTTACAGATGAAGAAACTGAAGCAAACAGGGTAAAGTGACTTGTCCAGGGTCACACAGCTTGGAAGTGTCAGAGGCAGAATTTGAATTCAGGTTTTCCTGGGTCCAAGTCCTGTAGCTAGCTGCCCTGAGCCACCTTACTGGGAACTAAAGGCTATGAGATAGATTTAGGTAGTAATTACCCATGATGTGACTGATCAAATTGGAGAGATGTTATTCACTTACTGCGCCAGAACCTGTCTGATGATTAAGAAGGAGTCTACAGCAATTTTAGAAAGAGGCAAAAAGAATGAAACAGTCAAGAGCTACACCTTAGGTATATAAGTTCTGTTCCTACTGTGAACTGAAGTTTCAAAAAATATATAGTTTTCGTCACTGAAAAGGAAGTGGCTGCTAACAGGTTTATCTGCCCACCAAATGGCGACATGTTTCTCTATCACCATGCTAAGTGTGCAATCAAATTCAGTGAACACTCAAATACCCAAAGGAAAAAATGAGCATCAAATAAGTTTTGTCAAGCATACTGCAAACCTTACTGAAAGCACTATAAAAATGCCAACCATCATCATTCATTATTAAATTTATTTTCCTCAAAAACAATTTCTAAATGACAATCTGCCAGATCTAATCAAGGATTTATGAACTCCTTTGCTATTTAAGATTTCTTATGAGGCAAAGACATTCTAATCAGTCATCTGATCTCTTTATAAGGATTTTCAAATAAGTCTAAAGAAAGCTTGTACTTTATGAAATTTATTTTTATTTAAAAATTAAGATTTCTAGTTTTAAAACAAATCACATAGCACCTGTTTCATTTGAGGAAAAAAAAATAAAGTTACAATTAGATAGAATACAATTGGAAGCTTCTCTCCTTAAATTTGGACCTATAGATTATAATAATTATAATTATAAATCATAAATAGGGACAAGAACTCGACCTATGGCTTCCTTGGTCCAAGGAACTCTGGGTAAGGAAACTCTTCGAACCAATGCTGGTCAGGACCTTCTCTGAACCTTCTAGTCTTAGAGTCACCTCAAACCCTGAAATAGCAGTGACTTCACATCTGTGCCATTGTGTAAAATTGATTTTAATTCTATTTTACCAAGACTTAAATCAAACTCCCTTTGAAGATCATCCACTAAGTACATCCCAAAGAAATATGCCTAAAGGGTAATAACCTCCTTTTGATAACCTCACCCATCATCACCCACTTTTCAGAGAAACTTTATTAATCTAAAAGATCAAATTTCATCAACTGCAATCATTATGTAACTTCAACACCCAAGAACCTTTTGTTTCTGGACTTGTGGTTAAGAGATTTTGAAAAGGGGCAGCCCTAATGACATAATTTCAATTCTATGTCATTGGTAGCCAATCAGAAGACCCAAGTTCAGATTTTGCTCTGTCATCTAGCTAATTGTTATAAAAGACCTTTTCAGCCCTCTCTCCAGGTCTTTGGTCAGCAAGAAAGGGCACTTCTCCAATTTATTAATTACTGCTATTCTAACTAATAAATCGATTGGGTCTGGAACTTTGTCTCCCAAAATTTATATCACTTAGAGGCAGGCCTCAAACCTAGATCTTGCTAGTTTGAAGCCAGCTTTCTAGCCATTGTGCTGTGCTGTCTCAAAATGTAAATATAAATTATAATTCATCTTAGTTCAATTTCAATTTCACATAGCCATCACTAACACAGTTGATCAACTCCCAAAGCAAAAAAATTCTGCTGTCCACTCAATCAATAAAATAGGAAAAAGATACTGATATTCCTACCTCCTCATCAGAGTCATTGTCAAACACTGATGGCTTCTGCAAAATAGGCTTCTGCAAATGCTGTGCTTTCTTAGGCAAAATGAGCCCATATCTGCAGAGAGAATGTAAACCACGTCAATGAATAGCTTATTACATATTTTTAAATGTAGCTGTAAGCTCAGAAGAAAACATAAAGAACTACCCTCATACTCTTGGACTTGACTTTATCAAATGAATACATGTTAAAATTAAACAATGTTTCTGAAAACTTACTCCAAATGTTTTTTTTTTTATTTTAATAAGCTACACAAGATTTCAATGAGGCAGCATGAGAGAATCCTTACAATCAAAAGGATCTGAATTCACATCCCATCTGTGATACTTTGTTATGTGGCTCTTAATTAGTCCATCAGTCTTCTTTCTGAGCCTCAGTTTCCAAAAGGAGTTTAGCCTCCATGGCCTCTACTATGCCTTCAAGCTCTAATTATATGATCCTGTGATTACAGGAACTCTTGGACATAATTACTTCATTTCCTGTAGAATTCACCACCCTTTTCAAATGCCTTAACTCTGAAGAAATGGCTATTCTAAAACTCCTTGTTCTTTCACCTTATTGCCAAAAACAAGTTGTAGTCTCTTAGTAGAAGGCAGGTTCTTTGAAGGCAAGGTCCATCTCACTGCTGAATTCATTTCTCTAATATATACCCCAGTGCCTGTAAAATAGGAGCTGCCTAATTCTTTTTAAAAATCTATTTTTTTTTTTTTACTTTAGAAAGTAACTTTTACTTTAGAAAGTAAAGTTAATCTGTTACAAGGGAAACCTGGAAAAGTGCTCTAAGGTCTGTGCAATTAAGTACTTTTTTTTGGGGGGAGGGGGGAGGTTTGAAGGGGAAGAGAGAATCCAGACCTAGGATTTCCCAAGTGACATAGAAAGAAGTCCCAATACAGATCAAGGAGGCTCTAAAAGGTTAACTTTTTTCCCCAGGGTCATGGGGCCATTAAAAATGAGAGGCAGGAGTTGAAACCTGTCTCTGGGATCAGCAAGCTTCCCTGTCATATGAGGGGCTTACAAGTCAAAGGAAGAGATGAACTTTTTGCATAGATATATACATAAACTGAATTTCCAAATGCTTTTCCTCATCTATAAATAAATAGGGCTGCATGAGTCCTGGATGGCTGAGTCTACTCTTTAGGACCCCAGTCCTCCCTGCTGAGCAGGTGACTCCAGAGCACACCCATGGGAGCCCCTCAGCTCCCTGCCCCCCCTCAATAACAAAGAGCTCTCTTTGGCTCTGCATCTAGAACTTGTGTTTAATTCCTGTCACTTGGGGGCTGTGTGACTTTGGGTCTTACTCCTGGGGGAGCTTCCTCCTTTTTAAAAAGGACTGCCATGGTCTCTCCCAAAGGCATAAACTCATCTACACAAAGTAAATTGCACCAGAGGTTATTAACATGACATCTATTTGGGTAATTTTTAAAAATTTTATTTAAATGTATCTTAAGTACACTTAATGCGTTTAAAAGAAGGACTCTCTAGACTTCATGCAGTGCCAAGGGAGAAGCTATTAAGTATTCACTTTTTGTGGGCCCTAGACCCCTCTAACAACCGGGCCAAGCTTACTGACCTCTTCTCCGAACACTTGTAAATGCACAAAACAAAAAACTATGTAATACAACGATGGTGACTGATAATAGGTAGGATTCTGCGGGGCTTCATTTCAGCTTTTTCTGTGTTTTTCATTATATTTTAACTCATGATGTTCAATTTATATTTTATTCTATTTGGTTCTCATAACAGCCCTGGGAAGGAAGTTATTATTGTCCCCTCTTTACAACAGAGGAAACTGAGGCTGAGTCCAGGGTCGGTAATAAGCATATATTAAGTGACTACTACCCTGCCCTGGACGGGCTTACAATCTAAAGTGGAGGGAGGGAGTCACCTAGCCAGGGCCACAGAATTCCACTTCAAAGCCGGCGCTCCCCCCACAGCGCCACCCAGTCAAAACAAGGGTCGGAGAAAACGCAACGTGAATTCCATTTTAAGTTCACGCCTCCCCCCACCCCCAGGGTTCTCAAGCCGAGCAGCAACCTCACAGCTAGGGGAGGGGGAACTACCGTCCCTCCCTGCTCGGGCCCGAAGCTGCTCCTAAGGCCCTCCCTACTTCGTGCTCAAAGGCCCTCCGTCGGTCCTCTACTCCCTCCTCCCGACCCCGCAGGATGGACCCCAAACCTCAGCTCCCTTCATACTCACTGCCTGCGCGGAGCCGCCATCTTGTTCCGGCCTACACTCGACGCCAGAGCAGTAAAGTAAAGCTAGCTTTGACGTTATGCCTCCAGGACATCGGCAGATTCCACACCGCGCTCGCCTCCGCGGGATCTGTTGGGTTTTTTTTTCCTCCTGCTGCAAGAAATGAGGTAGGATTCCGCAGCTTCGAGGAGCTTTGTTTTGTTTTTTGGGTTTTTTAAAAATAAATACAACTACTTGTTTGGAGGCTTTTTTTAAGTTCACAAAATATCTGTCGAAAGTGTGGACGCTGAGCTAGGGTTGGGCCGCCGAGAGAGGAGCCTGCGGGAGGCGGAGGACGCATGTGCAAAGGAAGCTCAGTAAGAGGAGACACCCCGGCCCCTGATCTAGAACCGGAAAGGATCTCACAACAGTATCACTTCTTTTTAAGGATGAACAAACTGAGGCCCAAAGCGTTGTACCAGCTACGTGTGTAAGAGCTGCTCGGAGTCCGAGGCAGGATTCGAACCTCCGACGCTAGGGCTGCGCCCCTGTTTTCTCTAGGCCTATTTGAGGCAAAGAATGGCCCCCTTGCAATTCCCCAAAGGGGGCGTTGTGGCCTTTGCGCCGGCTGCCTCCCTACACCAGACGTGGTGATTCTCCGGGGATGCATGTGTGCAATCGATTAACGTATTTTTGCGCGGAAACGAGACGTTGTGTAATACGTAAATAACAAAATGTAATTAAATCTGCACGTGTGCGTGTTAAGTTATAGAATGTAATAAATTAAAATATTTAAATGTTATACTGAGGCAGAGACCGGAAATACTGGAGATGTTGTGTGCCCCTTCCGTCCCAGACCACCAATAAAGCATTTGTAGTTAAGTTCCGTTTGTTTCCCAGTGCATATAAAAGTGGTTTATATTATGCTGCTATCTCCGGGTTGAGATTGGGAAGGGGAGAACCCCAAAAGTTTGGGGTCACAGACTGCTGTCGGGGGGTGTCTCAAAAGAATTTGCAGGCTTGAACCCATCTCCTAGTCAAAGGGCAAAGTTTATTGTAAATAAGGCCATGTTCCTAAGGGAAATCAGCAGAGAAACAGAAGCTAGGAGACCCATTTGTCCAGTTTTCTAGCATTGATGTGCGAATTCTGTGGTCCTAGATAGGAAGGAATCGTGGTTCTCATTGCCCAGGTATCAGTCAGACTATTGTCTCCGGAGTTTGATCTGTGGGAGTTTCCTGACTAAAGACTGGTCAGAATCAGAGTGGGCTGGGAGTTAGGCAGAGAACCTAGAATCACTGACATTGCCAGAACGGAAACCCTCATCCGGAAAATCAGGGGACCTCAAAATCGTATTATATCATTTTTCCCCTCTCAAGCAGTTCGTACCCTATATTCATTTGGGGCAAAGGGACGGAGGTCTCATTTTCTGGAGCTGCTTCATGCAGAAAAGGGGGGTAAAGCTGTCCCTGTGTAGTGGGGTCCAGACTGAGGAGGGGAGACAGGATGGAGGCAGCAGCATTCAGGGGGTGCTCAGTGTCAGAGTCAGATAGCCGATGGTATTCAGGGGGAACAAGTAGTTGGAAGTTCATAGCTTGGAGCCTGGAGAAAACAAATCTCACAAGTAGGTTAAAATGCAGGGGCCAAATCTGAGCAAAAGAATAATCAAAAGTGGAGTTAGTCGGGACAATAGCTGGGAACCCCACTCAGAGGAAGTCTGGGGGGGAAGATGAGGCTGTCTCATACACACAGCTTTTCCTAGGATAAATACCCAGGGATGTTTTCCCCCAAACCCCTGCTCTTGTCTTCTTGAAAGGATGGGGGCAGTGTCTAACCCATGCTGGCCACGTGCATTGCTGGGGGGTTACGTTCCCCTGCATTTGCCCCTTGAAGGGCAAAAAGAAACTGTGGGTCTTTATACAATGGTATACAAAGGAAAGCATCTTTAAGATTGTGTCCCCTGGGATCTGAGTGGGGATGTCCCACTGAAGCTGGGATGGCATGAGTGCCCACCCAGGGATTCCTTGGTTCCAGATACGGGGACCTATTTCCTCCCAGATTTCAGAGGGAGACCACCTCCTGGAGGTCTGAGAGGGAAAATTGAGTCCTCCACTTCACCATTTAATTACGCTCCAGCAAGGGAGTGGGACAGGAGGAAATAATAAGAAAGGAGTGTTTAAATAACAGGCCACCAAAAACAGGGCAGAGGGGAGGTCTCAAAACAGGTGTTAAGTTCCCCTTCAATCCCCATTACTCTATGAGGGGAGGAACAGGTGGGACCAGAGTGGGGAGCAAGACAGAAACGAGGTTCCGTATACCTGCCACATCCAAGGTTACCCTGGGCTGGCCCATCGTGATGGAGTAAGAAGGAGCCTGGCTAAGCTGTGTCACTCCTTGTCCTGAGGAGACTAGAGAGCAGGGCATGGGGGGGGGTCGACCCTTCTCTGGGCAGTCTCCCTTCCAGTGCCCCTCCTGAATGCACTTGGGACAAGGGCCTGGGAACTTCCTCCAAGGACAGTTCTAATCCCAGCAGCCTTGGCCATGACATCTAAAGCACAAACCCCAAAATTGAGCCTGTTCCTGGTTTCTTGTTTTGACCCTTCGGTCTGCTCCCTGCAGCAATTCGGTTCCTATTTTTAAAGCCTCCAAAAGCTGAGTCTGGGAAGCTTGAAGTCCCAAGGCTAACTTCTGCAGCTTCCTCCTAGTATCTGGGGCAGACTGATTAATAAAAGGCATGCTGAGGACAGTGGTCCCCTCTGAAGAAGTGGCGTCCAGATGAGTGTTATTTTTTAAGAGCCTCTACAAGGTTCCCTGAAAGAGGGCAGAATTCTCAGCTCCTTAGATAACTTCTCTAAGTCTTTCATAATTAGGGCAGGTAAAAAGATGATCCCTTTTCCCAGGGTGGGCTGCTGATTTAATGATCAGGCAATCAAATTCAGAACTCAAAAGAATAGCAGTTACAGTCCCAATCAACTTTAATAGCTAATTTTACCTATCACAGTTTAAGGCTAGATACATTATTTTGAAAATTTACCAGACTTAAACCCAAGAGATTTTGTTTATCATGTTTTATATTTTAAACTTATCCTGGTGCAAAGGATCAATCATTATCCAGGCTTATAGATTCTTAGTAAATCCATTCCTAAACAGGCTTATTTCTCAGGACTAATGACCTTACTTACCCTGATGGTTTCAAGAAAACTGGCAAGTTACAAATTAAAGGAAGTTGACAGACACCCCATGAAAGGGGTTGAACTTACTAAATTGCCCACCCCAACTATTCTTAGTGCTATTTGATGCCTTCTCCCACTCTGTGAAGGGGGAAAGGAGTTCACATCTCCTACTTGGAGGTAAACTGATAAAGCTTTCACTTCATTCTTCTTGTTCCACACAGTAATCACCAATTTTAGGCTTAACATGATGACAATAACTCCAAGTAACAATTTTAGAGTTTTCCTAAGTAATAGCCAAATAGCTTTAGCTGTAGTTTCTATTCCCTTAAATAAGTTTGGTTTTTGTTTTAGGGAGAAAATAAGACAATTTTCAAAATTGAGATAGAACAGATTTTAAAATTGACTTAACCTTAGTTAATGACCCTTTGACAAACTGAATTGCAATTTGGTTATTTTCCAATCTACACAAATCATTTCTCTTTTGTGAGCCAGGAAAAGTTGCCAGTTTTTACTGATAGGGCCCTCACAAGTCTGACTTGAATAATTAGGGTTTTTAAAGTAGTGGCAAACTGCTTTTCTGTTTTCCTAGAGTTACAAAACTCTTTTGATAAGATTATCAGTGCAAATAGATCCCTTTAGTGGACTTTCCTTTAAAATTGCTTTTACTATCATATTTCAAACAAATTCCCAAATTACATAGAAATCATTTATCTGTTGGTCACACTAAAAAAATCCATAAAATTATCAAATATGAAACAACCATATCCAGAAAAACCGTTTACATTCATATAGCATGTTGTATGTTAAGTACTTTTGCAATTATGTGATCTTTACAACTATTATTTCTCTTTCCAAATCAGAAAACTGGGCAGAGATAAAATAATTTGCCATAAATTTCATAGCTAATACATATCCATAACTGAGGCAGAGAATGGTGGTCTTACCAAATGCAGAGGCTGTCTGGCTTTCTGGGTGCTGCCAGGGGTACCCGAATTCTTCTCAGGCAGCTCCTGGACAGAACCTGCTGAAAGCTGGGGTGACTGGCTATCCTTTTGATGGTAGTTTCAGGTCCCAGGGCTCAGGAATGCTGACTGTGGAGCCTGACCCCCTTTCCATCCCCATCCCCTCAAGCTGGGTTGGGGGATATTTGGGCAAGACTGTGTGGGGTCCCATATTTTCCTTCCCTTATTTCTTCAGGTGAGGCAGAATTTCCTTACAATTCTGAGATGAGGGATTTGGGTTATATTGATCTTGCTAGCAATCCCCACAACCAAGATGTTTCAGGAATTTTTCTTGCAATTTTAAAATGACTAATCGCCAAACTTCTTAATCATTGCTTTCAAAATTTTGAGAATTTGCTAAAATGTTTTGCTCTAAAAACTTTTGAGAATCTGTAAAGTTGTTATTGAAATTTTAATTAGCTAACTTTTTGGTGTAGACCCCAATTTGGCCAGAGCTGAAGTCCACAGAAAAAAGTTAGCCTTTTTAAGAAATTTTCTCAGCATTCTAACTACAGCACAGAGGTTTTTTTCTTGCTGGTTGCATTTTAAATCTTTCCAGGTAACAAATCTAGCTCACAGAATAAACACAACATAGACATTCTGCACAAAGATGCAGACAGAAGCAAAATGACATGAAAAATGACTGTTCCCCCCAAAAAAAAAGGAAAGAAAAAAAGTCCCATCTTTGCCAAAAGCCCTAAAATTTTGCCAAAAGCTATCCCATAGCACTTTCATCTTCTCGGGCATCCCAAGAAGGTGAAAGGGTGGCAAAGGTTCCCTAGGAACTTTTCTGAAAATTGCAAGAATTTCCCAGTCAAGGAAAACTTACTGAGTGTAGAGCTCATGATGACCCAGACAAGTCTTCTCCCAGTGGTTGGGATATCTCAGTTGGGAGAAAAAATGGGAGGCTTCCCTTGGCAAGGAGGGAATCAAGCAAGGGGAGGCCAGATTGTTCCCCTACGGGCCACCAAATGTTGATGTTAGGAAATTGCGACCCCAAAAGTTTGGGGCTTGAACCCATCTCCTAGTCAAGGGGCAAAGTTTACAAGAAACTGAATTGTAAGGGAAGTCAGCAGAGAAACAGAAGCAAGAAGACACATTTTATCCAGTTTTCTAGCTTTGATGTGCTAGGCTCCTAGGTAGGAAGAAATTTGGGTCTCATTGCCCAGGTTATCAGTCGAACCATTGTCTCAGGAGTTTTACCTGTGGCCAGCAGCTATCTGACTAAGGAATGATCAGAATCATTCATGGGAGTTAGGCAGAAAATATATAATCACCGATTTATTGTCAGAACAGAAGCCCCCCCCCCTAAAAATAAGGAACCAAAAAATCATATTACATCATCTTTATTGTGTCTAAAAAATAGACAATGTACTTACCTTAATTTAAAAATGCGTTATTACTTAAAAAACACCTTTTAATTCTTTCAAAAACTTTCCTTTGCATTCACTACTTGGCAGATCATGGCTTTGGACATGTCTTTCTCACTAAGCTAAATCATTTCTAGCTTTTGATTTAAAGTGAGATTTGTGACTCTCCCTTTCCCCTGAACACTTCTAGGCCATTGTAGGGTTATTAAATGGCCTGATTTTAATATTGTTGTGTCTGAAGGAATAGGGAGGCTGGAGAAGAGGGAGAGAAATAGGAATGGCTGATGGATGGAGCTGTCAGAACACACACATTTATTAATTAAGTTCACTATCTTATAAGGACATGGTTTGTGATGTCTCAAAATCACAATCACAATAGTAAGACCACTGATCACAGATCACCATAACAGATATAATAATAATGAAGAGTTTGAAATATTGTGAAAATTGCCAAAATGTAACAGACGAACAACATGAGCGCTTGCTGTTGGGGAAATGACATTGATAGATTTACTCAAGGCTATCAACCTTCAGTTTGTAAAAGATACAATTATCTGTGAAGTGCAATGTGAAACAATAAAATGAGGCTTGCCTGGATACACACTAACTATATAAATATTTTATTATATATATTAAATATATGCTTCTTAAACTTATGTTCATTAAGTATAATTTAATATACATTTATATAAATATATATTTATATATAATATAAATACTAATTTATATTATACATTTTATATCATAATTATATATATACATAAATTTGTATATTGTGTATGTATGTATCTTTCCCTTCTTTCTGTTCAAGCAGTCAGATATATAATCCAGAATTTTCTTTTAAAGTTATTGTTTTCAGTAGTACTTTTAAAGGCTGGTTTATTATTGATCAAATCTGATTTATTTTAAATTCTTAGGGGGAAAAAACCTCTCCCACAAAACTCTCTTTCCTTCTTTTAAATCTGCCAGTCCCACAGAAGTCCATTCTTAAAGCAGCTAAGCTCTGGAGCCTGGTTACATTTATACGTATCTTAGTATATACATGTACTTTATGCATATTCTTATAGGTACTACACATAATGCACACATATATATTCCATATGTATATGTACATGTATATATCAGACTTTGTTTTTGCCTTTCTAGCCTCAATGTCTAGCACAATGTCTTGAAATTTGTACTTGAGAAATGCTTGCTAAATTATCGTCATATAGAAGAGTTAGACTTAACCTATGTGGCTCCTAAGAGCAGAGTCAGAGCTAATGAGCAGAGTAACAGGAAGAAAGCATTTAGCTCCATACAGAAGAAATCTTCCTAATTAAGGAGAGCTGTCCAACAATGGAATGAATTGTCCCATGAGAAAATGGGTTCCCTCCCTCAGGAAGTGTTGTAAAGGTTAGATGACCATCAGTCCAAGAATGTTATAAAAAAAATCTTGATATTGGTTGGAATCATTAAACAGAAGCTATTAAATTATAAATTTAGGGCTGGAAGAGGTCATTTAGTCCAGCTCCCTTCATTTTTCAGTTGATGAGACCATGGCACTGAGAGGTTACGTGACATAACCAGAATCATACAGGTCTCATACCTGAGCCATATTTGAACCTGGGTCTTCTAACTCAAACTCCTGTATCCTAATATGGGGGGGGGGGAAGGGAAGGGAAAGGCAGGAGGGTGAATCTAAGTAGCTGACATAATCCTTAACTTCCAAGAACCATCATCCTGGTATAGAAAATTGAACCCAACACACTAGAATGATGAGAATGTTAGAAAATTCAGATGATAAGTGAATTCACAAATGCTGATGCAATCACTAAATGAAATAGAGAGAATGAACTGAAGAGGTCTCAAGAGAGAGCCCAGGGGGATACTTGCCTTTAGCAGACATGACCTAGCTAAAGACACAGCAAAGGAGACTAAGAAGAAGTGTCTCTCCTGGGTCTGGGTCCCAAATGATATCATAAAAAAGGGAAAGGGACCCACATGTACAAAATTGTTTGTGGCAGCCCTTTTGTAGTGGCTAGAAACTGGAAACTGAATGGATGTCCATCAATTGGAGAATGGCTGAATAAATTATGATATATGAATATTATGGAATATTATTGTTCTGTAAGAAACGACCAGCAGGCTGATTTCATAGAAGCCTGGAGAGACTTGCATGAACTGATGCTGAGTGAAATGAGCAGAACCAGGAGAATATTGTTCAACAGGAGAATAGCAACAAGAAGATTATGTGATGATCAATTTTGATGGACATGGCTCTTTTCAACAATGAGATAATTCAGGCCAGTTCCAATGGTCTTGTGATGGAGAGAGCCATCTGCACCCAGAGAGAGGACTGAATGTGAATCACAACATAGAATTTTCATCTTTTTTGCTATTTGCTTGTTTTTTCTTTCTCATTTTTTTCCTTTTTGATCTGATTTTTCTTGTGCAGCAAGCTAAATGTGGAAATTGTGCAGAAGAATTACACATGACATTGTGCATATACGGAATTTTTCACATATTCCACATATTTTGAATTCATATATGATATGATTCAACATGTATTGAATTACTTGCCATCTAGAGAAGGGTTTGGGGGGAGAGAGGAAGAAAAATTTGAAAAACAAGGTTTTGTAAGAGTGAATGTTGAAAACTATCTTTGCATATATTTTGAAAATAAAAAGCTATTATTTAAAAAAAGAAAGAAAGAAAGAAATGGACTAAGAGGTAGGAGAACCAAGAGAGAGCAATGTCATAGAAACTTAGAAGAAAGTGTTAAGGAGAAGAGGATGATTAACAGTGTCGAAGGCTGCAGAGAAATTAATGTACAAGTTAGTAGAAGTGTAACAAGATATCCCAGTTTGATATATGATCCTGTGATCCATTCCTTTTGACTTCACTATTTCTATGACATCACTATTCACCTAGTCTCCCACGTTTTTAACATTAGCATTATCTTGGACTTTTCACCTTCTTCATAGTTAATGGAAAGAGCACGAAATTTTTATTTTTTTTTATTTTTTTTAATTTATTTATTTTTTATTTTTTTAATAATAAAGCTTTTTATTTGCAAAACATATGAGTGACCTTTCAACATTGACCTTTGCTAGAAAACTTTTTTTCCCCAAGCTTTTCCTTTCCCTCCCCCCGCCCCCCACCCCTAGATGACAGGTAATCTAATACATGCTAGATAGGATAAATTATATGACAAGTACAATACATGTATACATATCTATACAGTTATCTTACTGCACAAGAAACATCAGATCTAGAAAGAGAAGGAGAAAAAAGACAACCTAAGAAGGAAAACAGAATGCATGGAAATATTCACAGAAAGCGTTAAAATGCTGTGTTGTGGTTCACTCTCAGTTCCCACAGGCCTCTCTCTGGATGTATATGACTATCTTCATCGCAGCACAACTGGTTTGAATCACATCATTGTTGAAGAGAACCATGTCCATCAAAATTGATCATCGTATAGTCTTGTTGCTGTGTATAATGTTCTCCTGGTTCTGCTGATTTCACTCAGCATCAGTTCATGCAAGTCTCTCCAATCCTCTCTGAAATCCTCTTGTTGGTCATTTCTTACAGAACAATAATATTCCATAACATTCATATACCATAATTTATTCAGCCATTCTCCAATTGATGGGCATCTTTTCAATTTCCAGTTTCTTGCCACTACAAAAAGGGCTGCCACAAACATTTTTGCACATGGAGCACGAAATTTTTAGTCAGAAGATTTGTAGTGGGATCCTAGCTTTGATACTTACTATCTTTGTCAAGTCACTGACTTTTCTGTGACTCAGTTTCTTTATCTGCAAAATAAGGGTATTGCACAAGAAGACCTACATGGTCCCTTGCTCTAAATCTATAGTCCCATCATGCTATGATTTAATCAGTTACCAGTCGCCTGACCACTATTACCCCAGACCACTATTATCCCATTGAAACTGTTGTAATAGTCTCCTGATAGATCTTCAAGCTTTTATTCTTCTTTCACTCTCTTCCCTCCCTTTGATGCTCCTCATCCCCAATAATCCATCTTTCAAATGGTGACCAGAATGATCTTTCTTCTTAGATCTATCCATGATATTTCTCTGCTCACAAAGCTTCAATGACTTTTTTAAACTGAGAATTATTCAAACCCCGCTTTTGCCAGATAGTCAAGGGTCCACCTTTCTATTCTTAGTTCCTATTACTCCCTTCTACTAATTTTTATTAAATTGTACTAATCTCTTTCCCAACCCACTTCTATCCTTGAACATTACTCAATATCTTCACTCATGATCCTTCCTGTGCCTAAAATATCCTACTTTCTCCTTCCTTCACTCTAGGATTCCTAGCCATCTTTTAAAATCGAATTCAGATGTTATTTTTGATAAATAAATT
Source organism: Myrmecobius fasciatus (assembly GCA_023553655.1). Taxonomy (NCBI): domain Eukaryota; kingdom Metazoa; phylum Chordata; class Mammalia; order Dasyuromorphia; family Myrmecobiidae; genus Myrmecobius; species Myrmecobius fasciatus. The sequence goes on from JAJPUD010000413.1 coordinate 330,360, forward strand.
TGATAAAAATTGATCAATTTGATACGTAAATTCCTCCCACACAGCTCATACAACTTTGTTCACTTTTCTAATGCATTTTCTATTTAATACTGGGTACTATAGCTTTCTGCATTAATGTCTTAACCTTCACCAGAACATAAGATTTATGTTTCTTATTGAAACATTGCATTCTCAAATTTTCTGTGTGCACTAGATTATACACACTAATTAGGTGCTTAATAAATGGACCACAGCAAAGGATTTTAGCACTCAGGTTTTGGAAGTAGAGATAATTTAGGTAGTAAAGAGATTTGGCCATCCCTATGAGAAACTAAAGTAGAATAGAGGTGGAAATTATGGGAACTGAGGAGGCTGATAAACAAGAGAAATGGTCTCTCCCTACCCCAGCCAGTCCTACCTATTAAAATCCTATCTTCCAACAAATAGAGGTTGGACTTGTGATTTTATTGGTATAGGAAACTTCCAGATGAGGAAACTTTCTCTACCAATCCATACTACCATCTTCTCTGCAATTTATAGTCTTGGATAATTGTCTAGGGCATTGAAACTAGTTCTTCCAGGTTTAAAGGTAAATTATCTACTACCTCATGCTGTATCTGCTAGTCCTTTTATGAAACCTTCTCTAATCCCCCGTCTTAAAATTATTTTTCTTTGCCCTGAATTCCTATTTTTTCCTTTATTAAGTTTTAAAATTAATTTATTTACAATTATTCTATAAATATATATACATATTTATATATTTATAATTATTACTTTTTTAAAACAGTGACTTGGATAAAGGTATAGTTGACAAGCTAATTCATTTTATAGATAACCCAAGTTGGAAGGGAACTAACACATTGGATGACAGAATTTTTTTTTAAAAGATCTTGCTCAGACTATGCAAACATTAAACATTACAAGGTGAAGGAAAGCCTTGCTCTCTAGCCACTCTATTCCCAAGTACAAAATGCAGCCCTCCATTTCTTCTTCCCCTTCAGACTGCACAAAAAGTCATTTGTATTCCTGAAGTACTCTTCATAAGCATGTTCCAAAGTGATCTGGCTTGTGGCTATCAGTTTAATATCTTTAAGAACATTGTTCCTAGAAACGTTGCTGCAAATGACCTCAGATGCTTTCTCTCAAATATGAAACAGGCTCGTGGGTTAAGCCAGGCATCAGATAATGCACGAGATCAGGCCTGGTAATAACACTAGCATCTTATCAGAAAAGGTTAAAAAGGAACCTCCAATCTCAAATTACAAAGTATTTGGAAGACATTACACTTTGTCAACTGAATAAAGAAAAAGAACTTTTAATTTCCCAAAATTTTATTAAAAAATGGATTCTGCCATCAGATATATTATTACAAAGATGGAATCTCGCCGCCAAGCACTGAAGTTTGTTGTAATCACAAGCTTTAAAAAAGTAAAAGTCTTTCTGCCATTCTTGAGCTAGGCAGGGCCCTCTGCAACAAAAGTGTTGGCTTTTTCCCATGAGTAAGAGACAAAGATACTCTTTCCACAAGGCTTTCGGGTTAAAATGACTTTTCAATGGCTAAGAGTCAGAAAAACTAGAACTTGATCAAAATTCAAAGTAATCCCCACTTGAGTTCTTTTAATGGGCAATATATAATTCTGTTTTAAAGTCATAGACTTTTCGCACCCCTAAGCCTTATGTTTCCCTTTCAGTCTAAAATATAAAATAAAAATAAAATAAACACCACCCAACTATCAATGCTGATAGCTTCTGGAAATTGGAAAGGCCAGACTTTGGAGACAACTTCTGCTGTGTCTTAAAGGCATTTATCTAGAAGCACTTCTTTCTAAAGGAAAATATCGTAATAACCTACAAAGAAAATTGAGCATGGTGGGGGAAGACCCTTCCATCATCCCCACCAAGGTGGATCTATTAAAAATCCATCTGCAGTCTATGGTGGGACATGTCTCCTGAGGGCAGAGGAGGAGCATATTTGTCTTGAAGTTTCTGTTTCAGCTCAATCAGACACAGACAGGTGAGTGCCCAGTGGTATAAGTATTCAATGGCAACAGAGTCCTGCATCCGAACAGCTTTTCGGGGATGTCCTGAACAAAAACAAAGCAAAAGGCCTATTCAGAGATGACTGTTTCAGGTTTGCTCTTAACCTTTGTCTTAGTTTCTCCCTTCCCTCTTAAAGTGAACTGGGTAAATGGATCACAGATTAAAGCTTTAAAAGCAATCACTTGTAATGCTTTACCCCATATGGGTCTCATAGATTAATATGGGGGATGTAAAATTGTTTTATTGTCAGTAAATGTTTTGTTTACATACCTATTTTATATACCTACATACCCAGCATCTCGTGAAAAATTTCTCAGGGGAAAAGGGATGGAGAGTGAAAAAAGGTTAGGAAGCCTTGATCTAGTAGACTAGGATTTCCACTTTTTACAATTCCTGGCTCCCTTTGAGACTCAGTTAAAATGACACCTTCTGCAGGAGGCCTCTCCTAAACATCCCTTTCCAACTCCTGCCCCCAGCATGGTGCTCTGAAAGCCTCAAAAACTACCTTTCTTCTAAATATCTAAAATGTGGGCTCTCCCATTAGAATAGAATAGAAGCTCTTTGAAGGAAGACTCATTTTTTCATTTCTTATTTGTGTTCCTAATGCAGGACCTGGTATTTCACAATCACTTTAATCTACACTTTTTGATTGAAAATTATCTTCCAATGCAGCTAGTCAGTAAAAAAGCTGAGAAACAGCCAGAAGTTATAAAGTTATGGTTACCATTGAACCAGGTGTTTGAAATTCTATGTCTTTATCAGAGTTCTGATCAATTCCATTACCAAACTTGATTTTGGAGGATTGACAATGAAATACAGATTCCTCTTCATGGTAGAGAGATGTGGGAGACAATAGATGCAGAAGAAGATATGCCTTGTCAATGAAGGCCAGTGGATCAGTTTGTTTTGCTTAAGTATACTTCTATTATAAGAAAAGGTTTAAGGATGGGGGGAAGATAAATGTGTGAACGAGTCAAAAACTCGTAAACAGAGAGTGTTATTTAAAAAAACCATAAAAATATTTATTTAAAAAAATTCTATCAGACTTTCAGATTATATCTCAGCAACACTAAATGGCAATTAGGGTTGGATCTGAACATATACTAGAATGATCGCTAGATACACAAAAAATATTTTATCCATTATCTTCTGACAAAGGGAAGGAAAGGCCTTGGTGTATCTTTATTGATATTCTACAGAGTATCCTTATACTAAGTTAATAAAGAGGCTCCGGTAACATTAAAAACACATAAAGAAATCAGTTATTCTTAGTTTCTTAATCTCTCTGAACACACACACTTACACACTTTTTCCCATGTTTTTTCCATGATCAAAGGATAGCAAGGGACAGGCATACATTGAGTGTGTTCATTTCCCCAGAATGACTTCAGATTTTCAGCTTTATATTTGACTTTCATAAATTCTCAACCAGAGTTTTGGGTGACTCTTGGATTTTTCTTCTCCCCCCCTTGATATTCTTCCAGAATGAAAGTATGTTTTCCTAACTCCTTTCTATGGCCATTTAAGGATCAATGGATCAAAACCAAAAGCAGTTGCTCCAATCCTATGAGCTCCTATTTAGATTTAAAACCTAGCTTCTTCTCACATCATCACAGTCCTTCTAGCCAGATGGTTTTACTCCCGCACTTCAGTATCTGAGAGTGAGCATGTAATCCACACCTTTCTCTTGTCCTTGTGCAAAATTAATGCTATAGATTAGACTGTTTTTTCCTAGACTCTCTCCATCACACGCTACGAGTAACCAATGAGAAGCAGCTTGGTTTAATGGATAAAAAGTTGGCCTTAGAATTAGGAAAATGGGTTCAAGTCTGTGTTGGACACATCCCAGTGTGTGATACCTAGCTAAGACAGGGAACCTCTCAGTGTCTCCTAGGCAACTCAGAGCTGCTCTATGTCAATGAAATCACAAGTTGGATCCCCCCAAATTAGCCACAAAGTGTTGTCAGTGAATCTCAGCCTTAGAGGCTCTAACAAACCAGTTCCAGCTTTCTCATTAGGGCCCACTCCTTTTCCTTTGCTCCTCTCGGGTTCCCTTTAGCACTGTGCTCAGTGAAGGGGAAGGACTCCTTCTCTGACCATCCCAGTGAGAATCCCCTGTGAGCCTTTCTCATTAAGGCTCTCTGCTATCTCCCTGCAGCTCGGCTGAAGGATGTGAACAGTTTCCCCTTCCCCCACCAAGGCCCCTTGTCTTATTTCCGGTGCTATTGTTAGTGGGGGCAGATACTCTAAGCTCCTTCCAAGCCCCACTGGATGTGTGAGCAATGAGCTGCGTTAATGGCCCAGGGGAGAAGCAGCCAGCAGCTTTCCTTTCTGCTCCGAGGAGCTCTTTAGGGCACAATAGCACCTCAAAGGTGACAAAGAGAAGAGCTTGGTCTGTGTTTTTAGGTGGCTTCAGGCTCAGGGTCTCTGAACAGTGACTTATTGGCTCAAATCTCTCTCTTTTAAATGCACAAAATGTTTTTATTTGTTTCCTTGTTGCTCAATCTGACTTATTTCCATTAGGATTTTGAATCAGATTCATTCCCAGAACTTACTACTTAAGAGAAAAAACTGTTATCCAAAGCTTTTGATTTATTTTATCAGCCTCTAAAATAAAATGGCCCTAGATCATTTTGATGTGATGTGATTTTGTGGTCCCTTGACATTGGGGGGCTTCTGTTCTAATAGGTCAGTGGTCCTGGCTTTGGAATCTGCCTCAGAAAACTCCCACTCTACCTGATTCTGACCACTCCTGAGCCAGACAGCTCCTGGCAGATCAAACTCTGGAGACAACAGTGAATAAGACCACTCCTCCATTCACTGATGACAGCTGATCTTGTCGGTAATAATCTGGTACATGAGAACCATTCCTTCCTACTCTGAGCCATAGAATTAGCATGTTGTGATTGAAAGCTGTAGAAGGACGTCTCCTTGCTTCAGTTTCTTTACTGGATTCCTTTAGAATTCAGTCCACTTTGTAATGGTGTACAGGTACTTTCAATAAAACTTTGCCCCTTGACTAGGAGACGGGCTAAGTCTGACAATTCTTTTGAGATTCCTCACAACACCGGTCTGGAAAATGTTTGGGGTCCCCGCTTCTCAAACTCAACAATTTTATTTTGGACATTACTCCTGTCTTGTATTCTGTGGCCCAGCCAAGCTGCCTTTTTCTCTACTACTCACTCACAAAGCTACATCTCCTGTCTTTGGGCTTCCGTACCAGCTATCATCTATGGTGTGCACTCCCTCATTACCTCTGCCTGAAGTTCTCTCCTTCCTCTCTCTCTCAGTTCAAATACCATTTTCTGCATGAAGTCTTTCCCATTCTCCAGCTGTTTCTGCCCCATCTTCTTGCAAACTACCTACTATTTAATTACTTTGTGTGTGTGTTATGTGTGTGTGTATATATATATATATATATACGTATATATAATGTATTTGTTAATTTTATATTTATTCTGTGTATTATATATAATATGTATTTGTTAATTTTATATTTATTCTGTGTGGGTATATAACAAACAAGTATATACACAGAGAGAATAAATATAAATATATACAATATACACACATATATATAAATATATACTATATATATACATGTGTATATATAGTATATATATATATATATATATATATCTTTTCCTCATTAGAATGTAAACTCATAGACAGTAGATATCATTCTTTGCACTTGTATCCCCAGAGCTTAAATAGAGTGCTTAGCACCTAGTATTCACTTAATAAAGACTTGTTGATTGATTGTTGATTGTTTTTTAATAGTTTTTAGTCTGAAAATGACAAGGCAGTCATTTTCCAGGAAAATACAAGCCTATATTGGAGACTTTTAATTAAAAGTTTATTTTTAAAAACTTATTGATGCCCCCCTTTTTTAACCACAGTAACTTTCTCATGAATCCCTTCCCTTTCCTACATAAAAATAACTTTTTTTAAAAAAAGCACCAGGCTGTAACAGACATGTTGAATTAATTTATGAGAAATCCTAACTTTTGGACTAAATTAGACTAGTTAAGGTTTTTTTCTTTCAAAATGTTTCATTGATTCTTTAAAAAAACAAAAATCTGTGTCATTTTCTCATGACTCCCTTTCTGACCCCCTGAGAACTTTCCTTTTTAACAAAGTCCAGTTAAGCAAAACAAATCAACCCTTTGACAAGGTTGCATTCTATGCCTTGTTCCACAGTAGGGGTCTACCAGCTATCTGTTGAGAAGAGGGAGGAATGGCTAGTTGTTGAGGCTAGTCAAATTTAATAGTTGGGAGATGTGGAGGGCCAGAGAGACCATGCCCTTCTAGTCTACCTTCTAATCAGGAGCCCATGGGACTGCTCAGTGAAAATAAACCCATTTTTGCCAACCTCATTTGGAGACCGGGACTGCGAATTCTTTTGCAAAATCTGTGTGCAGGGACCTTCAAATGCTATTAGGGTATCTCACCCCTCAACAGATATAGACATCTTTGGCTCAAATTAAAACTGACTTGAAATTCATGTAGTTTTTTTTTCTTTTCAAGTAAACTACCTCTTATCAAATAATTCCATGCAAAAACAAATACTAGTGGTATAATGCTTAATAAAATATTTTCTTATTTCGACTGAACTGGAAAATGTATATGTGACTAGGTAGCCTCATAATAAAGGCTTAAAGGAAAATAGAAAACTCGACCAACTCAATGGATTTTAAAATAGCCCAGAAGAAGGTCTAAGAGAAGCAATATTCTCTGTACAAGAGAAACAGGATTTGTTTTTCTTAATTTAATAGGCTCCTGTCGATGAACTTCAAAAGTCAAATTCAATAGAAAGGATCCTTGCCTTTGTTGTGGGAAGCTTTCAGGAATACAAACAGTTGGGTTTTCTAATCACTAAAAATCTATCCTCAACAAAAGAGATGGCTGGTTTGGACGACTGATTTAACACAACAGCTGCCGGTTATTACTGTATGAGACCAGGAGGCACTTGTATTTATTTGATATAAAATTTATGCACCTAGATACAAAAAGAAGTATAGATGGCTGACTCTGAAGGCAGAACACCTGGATCCAAGCCCCACCTCATTCAGTGTGGCCTGGACAAATTTCAGTCTCAAGGCTCTAGGAAAAGCTTAGAAATTCTAAATTGCAAATACCCCTGCTGACTTGGGTTGGTAGAAGTTTTCTCACATGGGATTTCTCTCATAATGAAATCATAAATGTAGTTCATACTTTTTATTTCAAACATATTTATGTTCATGCCTTTTTTGAGAGGAGAATTCTTCTGATGTGGCTCTACTGACACCATCTCCTCAAGAACTCACATAACTAACAAGCTTTCAGAATTTGCTGAAGTCTTATTTTAGCTCCGGTAATTAACTGGTTGGTGATAAGATAATTTCTAGTTCAGCTTTATTACCTCTATTTACTTAAGATGAAAATGCCAAGTAACTAGCTATAGTTCAGGTGTTAATGGTTAGTCTATATATTCCAGATTTTTCCCTGGTGTTTACTGACTAGTTTATTATATTACCTAATATTTATCTTCCCTTCTGCTGGGTTTTTTTTTTTTGGCTATATATGTCTTTGCCTTCCCCTTCTACCTTCTTTAAAATTTCATGTAACTATAACTTGATATAACTAACAATTTATATAAATTTGCTGAAACTGTTGATGATGGCACAACAGTTTCCTTATGCCCTGAGTCTATGCTGGAAGCAGATGATAAAGTAGTTTTTAGAATGTCTCTGTGCCTTGATAAGTACCTATCAATGAATATTTGGACAATTTTAATGAGATTGTGGGTGGGACAAAGACCACTGGCTCAAATAAATCAAATAAATTAAGGATATTTTTCAAGGTAAAAGTAGAAAGGTATTTTATTATGATCTCATGAGAAAGGGCGGTTCCCTCCCAACAGGAAGTCAGACAAGGAGAGGGAAGGTCCAGTTAACAGACAAGAATTACACAGGGGCCTGGGCTAACACTTCCTACAGGCTGGACCTTTGCCCTGATTAGCCAGGACAAATGACCTCACATTCTAAGTCATAAATGAGGAAAAACTTCTAACCTTCTAAGGTGATTACTGAATTACCCTCTATGCTAGTTACAATGCCACAGTGGCCCCAACTTAGTCTCACAAAGAAGGGCTGGGTGGTCCCACTCATTGTAAACACATGATCTCTGGGGAAAGAAACCTGGTCTGGGGCCTTCACCCAATTTTTACAATGTCTCCATCTTGTGAGAGCTTTCACAATTCACATCATTCACTTAGAATGTAAGCCCACTGAGGGCTGGGATGTTTCCTTTTTGTCTTTGTATCCTTTGGACTGATAGTTTCTGGCACAAAATCTGTGCTTCATCAATCCTTGTTGATTGGTTGATTGGCCCTTGATGGGAAGATGGTCTTGGGTAAAACAAGGAAGCTGGTGTTCTAGTCTTTAATTGTATTTAAATGGAAAGTTACTGCAAAGGGACTTGCCCCATTCCCATGGGAAGGACAGAGAACAAATGAATCATCTCCAACTTCCTGCTGGAATTGTAGATGTCCCAGAGTCACCAGTAAGAATGCCAATTGTAGCTCATGGTCATAGTTCCAGCTACTGGGGAGGCTGGGAAGCTGGTGGATAGCTGGAAGTCAGGGGTTCTGATCCATAGAAGGACCAAGGTAAACAGGTATATGCTAATTCCAGCACCAAGATGGTGAGCTCTGGGAAGCAGGATGCTATCATTTTTTCTAAGGAGGGCTAAACTACCCCAAACCAGAAAAAGAGCAGTCAAAGCTGCCATAATTAGTAGTGGGACCAGCCTGGGAATGACTAATATACTTACAGACTAGGTGAGACAGGGAGACTCAGAGACAGGCAGACAGACACACACACAGAGACAGAGACAGAGACAGAGAGATAGAGAAAGAGCTAATAGTTATATTTCTATCAGAAAATTCCCTCTGAACCCAGACTGTACTTGCCTTTTGAGCAATCGTTGAGGAAATATGGTCTGGCAAAAAGACGGCCAGTCCAGGAATCAGGACATCTGGACTTGCTCTAGTTCTAGTCCCAGTTCATACTGTGTCCTCGGGAGACTTTTCCCCCTCTGGCCTTAGTTTCCCCAACTGTAAAGTGAGGAAGCTGGACTGGGTGGTCTCTAAGACATCCCCAGCCCCCTCCTCCAGCTCCAAAGACTCTCTGAGCTTGCAGTGCATTCTGATGAATGGCCTAAGTAACACTTTTGCAGAGCATCCGGATCTCACTCTGCCTCCACTCTTAGGTCCCTTCAGTTCCTCAGGTTTCAGTTTCCTCACCAATTTCTTTTTACATCAAAGAACAGATAAGAGGAGAGGAAGAGCCACAAACTAGTCCGTGAACACGGGGGAAAGCTGGAATGGCAGATAAGTGTGGGACTTTTAAGGTCCTTCCAGCTCTGAAGCCAGCAGCTTGTGGACCCTGATGGGCTTTGCAGCATCAGCCCTCGGCACACTGAGCTCAGCCTAAATCATACCCAGCAGGTGTTCTCATGGAAAAGGGCAGGTTCCAACTAACTTCTTATGAAAGTTTCAAGGAGTTCCCTAGGGAGGGATAGGGTAGGGGCCACCTGGGACCTAAGCCAGGGTGGGTTTGGCCAAGGAGGGGTCTCTCCGATGTATTTCCCTGGCCCCGAACCCAAACCAGATTTTGGCTCCAAATCCAATCCTGTCATTGCTTAGAGAACCGAATACAAACACCTCAATGGGGCATCTCTAGCCCTTCACAACATGACTTCACTTCTTCCTTCTAGGATCATTCCATGTGACTCCCTTCAAGCCTCTCTCCCTTCCAGCCACACAAACTTGCTCAGGCCGACTGAGGCAGTACCAAGAGACAGAAGCAATCTTTCAGATGGTTGGTGCATGATCCCCCAGGAAGTCCTTTGTGCCAGGGAGGCCCCTTCTTTCCCCTTTGCCCCCCCCCCAAACTCCTAGCTCCCCTCAGAACTCAGCTGGTCTCCTTTCCTACAAAAAAGCCTTTTCCTGATCTGGAGACATTAGGTCGCTCAACCCTAGAATTATTGAATATTTATTTTGCACATAACTTATCTGTGTTCTTGTTTTTCCTAAGTAAAATGCAAGCTCCCCAGGGAGCAGGATTTGTTTATTTGGGGCTTTTTGTTTATTTGTTTTGGTAGATCCAGAGGGAATCCATCAGTTCAGTCAACAAGCATTTATTTTTTATTATGTACATTTCAAGGCACTGTGCTCCAGGCTGGAGATACAAAGAAAGGTAAAAATGGCCTTTGTCCTCAAGGAGTTTCCATTCTAATGGGGATACACCAGGCAAACAAATATGGAGACAGGAGATATAGATGTGGAAATTGGTGATATTCTCAGAGAGAAGTCATTGGTAGTGAAAGGGGAAATGGAAAAGGCTGAAGGTGAAAATAAATGTTCAGTATAAATCAATGTTTGTTGAACTGAATTATATTGCCTTATTCTTATCTTGATCTTTCCTCAACTTTTCCTATTTTCTAGAGGTGCTTTAATTTGCATTTCTCTTATTCTTCCTTATCTGGAGCATTCTTTTGTATGATTATTTATGGTTTGTACTTCTTTTGAGATTTTGTTCATTTCCTTTGGCCACTTTCCATTAGGAAATGACTCTTGGTCTTATGTATTTATGTTAGTGTCCTTATATAGCTTAGCTCCCAGGCTTTTATCCATGATATTTGATAGAAACATTCATTCTCCACCCTTCTTCTCTCAATCATTTGTGTTGTCTCAGTCTCATCTGTCTGATACACTGTGAACCAATTCAATTGGAGTTTCCTTGGCAAGGAGTAGTTTGCCATTTCCTTCTCAAGCTCATTTTAGAGTTGAGAAAACTGAGGCAAATAGGGTTAAGTGACTTGCCCAGGGCCACTCAGCTAGTGTCTGGGGTTATATTTGAATTCAGAAAGATGAGTCTTCCTGACTCCAGACCCAATACTCTATGCACTGGGCACCTCCTAGCTGTCCTTTCTCTTCTTGCCTAATTCCAATCCAAGTCTCTGAATTGCAGTTGGGTTGTATTACTGTTACCTGAAGATTCAAAAAGAGAATGAAGATTATTTACCTTTGATATATTTAGAAATGAGATCTGAATCAACATTGACATCATCTTCAGTGGGATCAAAGTTGCAAAGCTTTGCAATCAATTCACTGGTAATGTGCTGCAAACAGAGAGCAGAAGGATGAGGAGATGGGACACTATCAGTCCACTACAGAAAAGTTCGTGGTTTAAGGGCTCACCTCTTTACACTGATCCCAGTCCTCAACAGTCTCCGTATTCTCCCACTCTGGATTAATGATCAACACTATTGCTTTTATGATGTCGTGGATCAAGGTAGGAGACTGGTGATGACCCTCTTCAATGGTTGGGGAATCAGATGCCATAGACACAGATTCATCATAATAAAGCTTCAGTTCTTTGAAGGCCTGAGGATCGAGCTCCCGGATCCTCCCTTGGACCTCTTTCAGCATGATTCGGAAGAAGAGAATTCCTACCCTTTGTACTTCTCCTTTGTGCTCCAACTCTGTAATCATAGAAAGACATCTCTCAATGGTGTTCCATGACACACACCTGCTCAGGATCACATGTCACCTTTCTTGAGTCTTTGGTTCTTGCTCACAAGATTATCAGTCAGCAGTGAATTGATGAGTGGTCTATTCAGAATCAGATTGTTGTTCTTAGACTGGGAGTGTGGGAGGTCTCTGAGGCATTTAGGGTTAGATTTAGAATTTACTGACTTATTAGAATAGAAGCCCCCCTAAAATCAGGGGACCACAAAATCATATACATCATTAAGTATATTACACTTGGGATTTTCTCTTTCAAGGAAAAAACCAGTTCATAGATTTAGATCTGGAAGACATCTTACAGGTCATCTAGAGGAAACTCCTGCATGAGGAAGTTACATGCCCAAGGTTAACAAGTGGTGAGCTAGGATCTTGGATTCCTCCATGCCTGATCCCTGCAGAACCCATTGATCCAGAACCCTAACATGTCTCTTCCCAATGCCATACATACCTAGGAAATATTTTTTCTTGATCTCTCCTGAGCATTCACCTAGTATTTCATTGCAGGCTTCTTGGACTATCTTCAACATTTTCTGGAGATCTTTGTACTCCTGAATCGACAACATTTTCTTCTGGGAAATGGTGAAATCAAGCACCCCCAGTGCTAGGCCCTTTCTGTCTCGAATTGGAACGACTATGTGAAACATCCCAAGGGCGTGGGTGAAAATAACCTGAGAGGTATCTACGCTCCTAAAGATATAGTCTCTGAAACAGAAGCAGGTAAACAGAAGAGTATGATATTCCTTCTTCCTAATGACAGCCATCTATCATATGTACTATGGTTACATACTATGGCAGAGATGCTAGAAATCCCCTCATGAAGCTTCAGTCCAACAGTCATAAAATAGTCATAAAAGTCATGAGTACATCCATGGCATGAGAGATACTGCTTCTTTGCATCTTCATTGAGAAGCACAGACACAGACACACGTTCTCTCTATCCAAAGGTAAGCTATGAACCCGGGTATTCATGATTTTAAGGCCATTTCTATCCATCCCATTATAATAATATCTTGTTTTTGTGACTCGGTTTGTCTAGCTATTACCCCACGATTGGACACGCAGTCAACTTCCATTTTTCTAGTGCAATGAATATTGATGCCAGGAATATTTTCATACCAAGGGGGATTTTTGTCCTTTCAATAACATCCTTACTATATGTAGCAGTCTGATCAATGGGTCAAAGAGGGTAAACAATTTTGTAGATCTTATGAAGAAGCACATCTCCCTTTTGGTAAAGAGCTGGGGGACCACAGGTATATCACATTATATATTAAGTGCCTGGCACAGAATAGAAAGCTTAGATTTTCATATATGAGTCCCTCCTCTTCTACAGTATATATGGAAATACTCATTTTATTTGGTGTTGAGTTTAAATAATTTTTAAAAATTATTATTAAATAGAAATAGGACATAGCCTACTTGAAGGCAAGGACCATCACATCAGTGACATCCTCAGTGCCTGGCTCAGTACTTGACACATAGCTGGTACTTAATAAATGCTTAGCCATTGGTTCCCTCTGACTTTTCTAACTATACATTTCTCCATCAGGTCAGTTCTTCTTGCGGAGTCCTCAGTGTTCTTCTGCCTTCTCACCTTCTCTCTTCCCTGGTGAGTTCCTTCACTCTACTGCTTCAAGAATCTCCTAGGACCAAAGGGCTCAGAACTGGAAAGGACTGAGAGTAAACCAAATCCAAGCCCCTCATTTTACAGATGACAAAACTGAGGCTGAGAGAGGTAAAATAACTTGCCCAAGACAGGATTTGAACTCAGGGGTTCTTGACTCTGAGGGCAGCCATGTGGTGCATCTGGTGCCCAGCCCTTTCATGCCCTCCCATATGCCTTTGCTCATGATGGCCCTAAAGGGCCATTTTTTTTTCATTTTGGCCATTCAAACTTCCCTGTTCTTTAAGGTCCAGTTCAAGTGTCATCTCCCTTCTGATGCTTTCCTGCATATCCTTCCTCACTTTGCTTATATCTCTCTTATACATTATTTTGTAAGCAGTTATTTGTGTGTTTGCCAGACTCCCAAACCAAACTGTGAACTCTGAGGAAGACGGGGACTAGTGTCCTATGTAATCTCATCTTTCACAGACCCTAGGACAACGCAAATTCTTTCACCAGACTTGGGATTTTATCCTTGTGGGGAGTTCCCTGGTTAGAAAATTCCCTTCATCAGAGTTTCTCTGCAGTACAGTCAATATATGGCAGAGGCAGGACCTGACCCCAAGGCAAGTTCTCAATCCATTATTTTGGTGCATTTAGTAGACACTTAATAAACATTTGGTGATATTGCTGAAGACTGTCTTGCCTTGAGGAGAGGCAGTATGGTATAAGGGATGGAGACTTGACCCTGAAGTCCAGAAGACCTGAGTTTTAGCCACTCTTCTGAGGCTCCCTGGCTGCATGACTCTGGGCTACTCATTTAGCCCTCTGGTGCTTCAGGCAGCTATTCCCTAAGTTGCAGAGAAGTCTCCAACTTGTGTTGATACAGGGAGCCCTCTCTGATTCTGGATCCCAATGCCTAATCCATGCCTATTCTATTTCCTAAGGTGGCTGGCTCCCCATGTCCCACAGGTAACACTATTCCAAGATGTGTCAGAGTCAATAAATAGCCTCCTTTTTTCTCAACCCAAACACTCAATATGGGAACATGTTCAGAAGGCAATTACATTAATTAGCAGATCCATTCAGTTGTGAATCAAATTAATGGCTCCATAACCAGACTAGCTTTTAACTGGATTTTTGTCAAGAAAACCTCAGGAAAGACTCTCAGGAAGGTTCCCCAGTTGCTCCTTTCATGGGCGGCAGGGGCCCCCTTCTGGCTGCCTGGGGATGCATGAGGTACCAGAGCCAACCTACTCACACCTTGATCCAGAGTTGATCCCCCAAAGTGTCCTTGAGGGGCTGCTTCCTATCATGGGGCATTCTCAGTGTTATAAGACCCATCGGGAGCCATGGAAGTCTCATCTACATACCTGAACAGATTCTCCTTTCTGTGGAGGATGGCGGGAAAGGAGAAGATTTCCATAGATCTTTTATTGTCCAAGTACATAACTTTTCGTAGAATGTAATCTGAATCCTTGAGAGGAAGCAGGGAAAAGAGATTTCAGTTAGAATTAGTTCCTTGTGTCTGTTCATGTACTCTTCTGATTACCCTCCACCTAGGAAGGTATGGAAGAGGCAATATTGCTCAGGGGTTAGAGCTCTTGTTCTGGAGCTAGGAAGACCTGGATTCAGGCCCCATCTCTAATACGTGATGGCTCTGTGACTGAGCTAAGCAATCTCTCCAGGTTCCAGACAACTTTCTAAGAAGCTGTAGAGGTGCTGCTAGCATCAGTGAAGGAATTTTCATCACTTTAGAGTTCCTTCTATCAAGAAAATCAGATGTCTAGTCTTCTTCTTTCTCTATCACCATTGGAAAGATAAGGATACATGTCCCTGAAATGCCATTTGTGTTTGGATCCATTTTTCTATTGCTCTGTGACATAACAAGAGCCTGTCTAGGAATTAGGATGATTAGGTTCAACACATATTGGCTGTGCATGTGACAATAGCAGAGTCATTTAACCCTCTTAAGTAACCCAGGCAAGCCTCAAAAATCATGAATTCTTAGAATCATAGACTTAGAGCTGGTAGAGAACTTAGAAACTAATTGGGTCTGAGATGTCCAGCTTCCAACACTAGCTGGTATGTTCTGGATCAGATTAAAATGTTCTTGGGAAATATTTAACAAAATAAATAAAAATACAATAAAACACAGAGATTGTTTATATGTGTTTTTCTAAATCTACATGTACCTGGTAGGGATCCTTATGATCCTCCCTTCCTCTCCCCTTTCTTCCTCCTCTTTCTTCTTTCCTCTCCTCTCTCCTCCTTTCCTCTCCCCTCTCCCCTACCTTTTTTCCTTTCTTCTTCTCTCCTCTCTTGTCTTCTACTCTCTCTCTTCTTCCTCTTTCCTCCCCTCTCTTCCTTTTCCTGTCCCCTCCTCTCCTCTTCTCTTCTCCTCTCCCCTCTGCTCCCCTCCCTTTTCTCTCTTCTCTCCTCCCCTTCTCTCCTCTTCCCTCCCATCTCTTATCCTCTCCTCTGCCCTCCCCTCCCTTCCTTTCTTTCCCTTCTCCCTCTCTTCCCTTTCCTCTTCCTTCCCTTTCCCTCTTTCCCTCTCTCCTCCCCTCATCTCTTCTCCCTTCTCCTTTCTTCCTTTCCCCTCCTCTCCTTTTCCCTTCCCCCTCTCCCCTCCCTTCCTCTTTTCCCCTCTCCTCCTCTCCTTTCCTCTCCTTTCCCCTTCCTTTCCCCCCTCCCTTCCTCTCCCCTTTTTTTCTTTTCCCTTCTCCCTTCTCCTCTTCTCTCTTCTCCTCTCCTCTCTGTTTCTATTTGAGTATGACACCAGTGATCTACTCTAGCTCCCTCATTTTGCATATGAGGAAATAGAACCAGAAAGATTATTTGCCTAGCCAAAGATCCCACAGCTTGAAAGAGGCAGAGCCAAGACTTAAGCCTAAAGCCCTCTGACTCCAAAGCTGGCCTTCTTTTTCTTTATTATACCACATTGTTTCATTTGTATTGGCAATTTCCACACTGAGATTTCCCTGTACTACTGAGATCACAGATTTGGTCCAAAAGAAAAAGAGAAGAGGGAAAAAAAGGGATTAATAATTGACCCTAAAACATTTTTGGCCAGGGAGAATGGAACAAAGTTAGAAATAACAGATATTTCATATACAAATATAATTTAAGAAGTGAAGCCAAGAAGTTTTTTTTGATTTTCCCATTTGTTAGTGCTCTCCCCCAAATTACTGTGTGCTTTGCACATATATTGTATCATTTTTCAATATGTTGTTTTCTCCTTATAGAATATGAACTCAATGCTGAGGATACACAAACAGAAGTAAAACATCTAGTCCTGCCCTCAAACAACTTGTATTATTTATTGTATCATTTATTTTTGAATATGTTGTTTCTTTCTTGTAGAATATAAACTCTGTGCTGATGATTCACAAACAGAAGTAAAACATCTAGTCCCTGCTCTCAAAAAGCTTATATTCTACAGGGGAGAAACAACAAATTAGCAAGAGAAAGAGAGAGACAGAGACAGAGACGAGAGAGAGAGAGAGAGAGAGAGAGAGAGAGAGAGAGAGAGAGAGAG
>JAJPUD010000413.1:347106-460173 GCA_023553655.1 Myrmecobius fasciatus
GAGAGAGAGAGAGAGAGAGAGAGAGAGAGAGAGAGAGAGAGAGAGAGAGAGAGAGAGAGAATTTTCAAAAGAAAGGAGCCTTCCTGGAAAGTTTAGGAAACGGTTAGTGCAGTTATAACCAGTGAGCCTTTAATTTCTCACTGGTCACTAGAAGCAGCTCTACAAGCTTATTAGAAGGACAAGGCTAATAGCCTGCAGCTACCAAGAGAAATGTGGGACCTCTATTCAAAGCCATTGGAAATTCCAGCACTGGACAGCTGCTTCTGAGCGCTTGACTAAGCTAGACCATGGACAGCACTTAGGTGCTGTTACAATTTCTAGAAGCTCCCCAGATCTCTAATTTAATGCTTTTGAACTGCTGTGGATTGAAAAAATAGGCAATCATGTTTGTTAGAGAGATATCTAGCTCAAGAATAGTTCATGGTAAGAGCTTGTGGGACTACATATATATAAACTACCCAAACCTTTAGTTCTTGGTTTCTGTGTTAGTGTGCTCAGAGACTTTTTATGCTTACTTCCCGATTTTTAGTTAAATTCCAGATCATCTTGACTATGTTCCAAATACAATCAGTTAGAGTTAGAATTGTCAGGAATCTTTGAGAAAATCCAGGATAACCCCCCTCATTTTTTTCAGATAAGAAAACTGAGTAGAGAAGGAAGATGACCTGCCTAAGGCTACATAAACAGTAAGTAGCAGAGTCAGTAAATTAATTCAGGTTTCCTGACTCCAGAACTGGCATTCTTGATTGTACCACACTGCCAAGTAACTCTGGATAAGTGAGATGCTATCATATTATGATATGGTGAAGGCACAACTTCTAAGTGTTTTGATATTTAGCCTCCCTAGTTTTCACCCTTAAATGTAGCCCCACAGTAATCTCTCCAGGGATGGGTTGGCAAATGTTTAACTGTAGACTCTAAAAATTTATGACTCAATCTGCAAAATTAGCATTTTCTCCATTACTTTCTCAAATCTAGACAATGAACAAAACAATAAATCAAGCCCTGATTTGTAACATTTTCTGATTTTTGAAGCACAGATGTTCACCCTGAAAACTGAATAGGTAACTTTTAAGAAAGTGTCACATGTGCAGTTAGGTACAGATAGAGCACCAGCCCTGAAGTCAGGAGAACTGAGTTCAAATCTGGCTTCAGACACTTCACACTTCCTAGCTGTGTGACTTGGTCAAGTCACTTAACCCCAATTGCCTCAGCAAAACAAACAAACAAATAAGTGTCATGAGTTGTTTCTAACACACTCTTGGATCTTCCTCTCCTTCTGGACTCATTTTGAACTTCATTCTCCTGTATCTACTTATGATCACAAACTTTTTGAATACAGGGACAGTGCATACAACTTTATGGAATCCTCTGGAGTTTCTACCATAGTAAGCTATTTTTATTAGGAGCTGAAGGATTGGATGAATGAGCTAACCATTTCAACCAACTTCCATGGCTATGAGCATGGACCTATAAATATAACTCTATAATTCATAAAAGAGTTTTGGACTTGGTATCAGAGGACTTAGGTTCAAATTTTAGCTCTGTCACTGACTACTTGTGTGATTTTGGGCAATACCTTTAACCTCTCAAAGTCTCAGTTTCTGTATCTATAAAATGAGTAGGGTCTAAGTGACTCCAAAGTAACCTTCTAGCTCTAAGTCTATGAATGTTAAAACAAAACCTAAGCTATCCCAATAAACTTGTGTTTTTCATCTCTTCTTAACAAATGCCTCACATTTATAGGATAAATAAATAAACAACCCATTCATATTTGTTTGTAATTCCCATGAACCAACAAATGGAAACAATAGATCTAGAAACAGAAGGAAGACGTTCTTTAATGAAGATAGTAAATATTTTGTCCTTTGTTTATATTGGTTTATCCTTTTAAAAATGATTTATGATGCACACATTAGAACCATTTCCATCGGGGGTACATCACATAACCAGGTCATTTTCAAACATTAATTTATTTATATACTTTGTATGTACATATGGACATGCTGTTTGTATGTTGTCTCTCCCATTACCCCCTGAGCTCGGTAAGGGCAGGGACAGTGATTTCTGCCTTTTTCTTCTTCATGTGTAGAAAAAAACTGTCTGACACATATTAAATCCTTAATAAGTGCTTATTGACTGGATTGGTTTGGATGAAGGTACATTTCATTCTTCACTGTGACCCAGATAGGTCAAACAAGCTTCCCATGATCCCAGGACTATACATAATAGAAACAAGGCAATAACTCAAGTCTTCTGATTCTAGTCTAGGATTCTTTCTTTTGGACCACATTTGTCTCTCAAATATGATCCAGGAAGATCACATTTGATCATAAGATTCAGAATCTTATGGAGTTTGCACAAGAGAACCAAGGATGAAGCTGTCTCCAATGAACATCATCAAAAGTGTTCCCATTTCCACATAACAAAAAAACAATAGCTCTCAGAGACCATGTCCTGCAAATTTGACTCTGTCTTGCACTACTTACCTTCTCTGGCCCCGGCTCTACCAGGAAGGTGGTGATGCTCCTGATGCCAGGTGTTACAATGCGGAGCCAGCCAGCAGCAGTTGCTATCACATGCAAGATGTGTTCCCGGCTGTGAATGTAGTGGTAGGCAATACTAAATGCATTGGCCACACCCTGCAGGGACAGAGACAAAATGGGCTCATTTTTACACAATACTCATCACCCTCCCTTCTTTCCCTCAATTATATTAGATTTTCTGTCTCTTCATGACACTTTGCCTTATTTTACCTACTTTTTTTTACTTCATTTTGCCTCCTTTCTCCTCCCCCCCCTTTTTTTACAGTATGATATACCTTCCACCTCTAATTTCTTTTCGATTATTATCAAAGAAAAATCAAATTATACCCCATTTTTAAGGCTACCCCTAGTAGATATATAGTTCTTGAGAGTTCTTTCCTTTTTACCTTTTTATGCTTCTCTAGAGTTCTGTGTTTGGAGGTCAAATTTTTTGTTCAGATCTGGTCTTTTCATTAGAAATAGGTGAAATTCTCCTGTATCACTGAATGACCATCTTCTTCACTGGAAGATGATGCTCATTCTAGCTGGATAACTTATTCTTGGCTGTAATCCAAGTTCTTTTGTCTTTTGGAATATCTGATTCCAGGCCCTTCTATCCTTCAATGTGGAAGCTGACAGATCCTGTGTAATTCTAATGACAGTTCCTCGTTATTTGAACTGTTTTTTTTCTAGCAGTTTGTAATATCTTTTCCTTGGTGCGATAGTCCTGAAATTTGGCCACGATATTCCTTGGGGTTTTAATTTTGGGGTCTCTTTCAGGAGGTGATCAGTGAATTCTTTCAATGCCAACTTTGCCTTCTGATTCTAAAACATCAGGGCAATTCTCTTTCATGATTTCCTGGAAGATAGCATCAAGGTTCTTTTTTTCATCGTGACTTTCAGGGAGTCCGATAATCCTTAGATTGTCTCTCCTGGATCTGTTTTCCAAGTCAGTTGTTTTTCCTAGGAGATATTTCATATTTTCTTCTATTTTTTCATTTTTTGTTTTTGTTTGACTGATTCTTGAAGTCTTATTGAGTCATTCATTTCAATTTGTTCAATTTTAATTTTTAAGGTATTATTTCCTTCAGTTATTTTTTTAGCTCCTTTTGTAACTGGCCAATTGAATTTTTTTGGTTCATTGCATTCTTTTTCCATTTTGCCAATTTTATTTTTCAGTGAATTGTTGTCTTTTTCCAATTCACTAATTTTATTTTTCAGTGAATTTTTGTCTTTTTCCAATTCACTATTTTTTATTTTCTGGTCAGTTGGTGACTTTTTCCAATTCACCAATTTTGTTTTTCAGTGAATTGTTGTCTTTTTCCAATTCACTAATTTTGTTTTTCAGTGAATTGTTGTCTTTTTCCAATTCACCAGACTTATTTTCCAGTTTTTCACATCTCTGTTGCAGGGCGATATTTCCTTCTTGCACTGCTCTCAATTTATTTCCCCAATCTTCTTCTAGCTCTCTTTTCAGATTCTTTATGCAATCTTCCAGGTAAGCCTTCTGAAAGGGAGACCAGCTTAAGTCCACCTCTGTGGCTTTATCTGGGATTGTTTTCAGAATCTCAGGATCTGGGGACTTCTCTAGTTTCTCTCCGTAAAAGCTCTCTATGGTGAGAGCTCTCTTCTTCTTGCTCATGATGTTTAGCTGAGTTATCAGCCATCAGCAAGGAATTCTGCAGCAGCAGCAGCAGCGGCAGCGGCAGCAGTGGCGGCAGCGGTGGAAGCAGCGGCAGCAGCAGCAGTAGCAGCAGCAACAGCAATTTCAATTTTCCCTGGGGCAGTTTGCCGAGTTGACTTCCGGTCTGGGGCTGATCTCCCTAGATCTGCACTAGGACCACACTTTCAGCTGCTCTCAATCCACCATTTATCAAAGGTAGACCTGCCAAAGCACCTGCCCCCAAGCAGAGCAAAGTGGCCCAAGCGTCTCCCAGGGACTTCCTGGCAGCCTAAAATCTTCTGGTCCTTCCCAGTCCCGGACTTGCACCCCGGCTGCACACTGGCGTCTGAGCGCTGGGAGCTGCTCGATCCCCTGCCCGTCTAAAACTGACCTCAGAAGTTCTTTCAAAGTAAATATTTGATAGAAGTGCGTTGTAGTCCAAGTGTTTGGTGGAGCCCTCACTCCAGAACCAGTTCGGAGGCTCAGTTTGTCTGGGTCTGAGGGAAGGTCTCAGGAGCTCACAGAGAACGCTGTCTGCAGTTCACCATCTTGGCTTCGCCCCCCAAAATGGGCTCATTTTTAAGAGTAGAAAAATAATAAGACATGTCCTGCTTAGAGCGATACCCATCCAAAAGTCTTGAGATCCCTGTCAGACTTGGCAGGTTTGGGACTCATGGGGATGGGGTACTGTCCATGCATGTAGGAAGTTCCAGGATAGAAAGTCCTTCAACTGATGCAGAGAGTTGTGGGGAGTATCAAAGGTAAAGGATCACAGGTTCACAGCTGGTATATGTCACAAGCTGGACTCAAACCCAGATTTCTTTCCTCTAAGCCTGTCTATCTATCTACTATGTCTTTTCTCTCAAATCCAATATAGCATTAAGTGGTGACTATAAAGACTACCTGATCAAAGACAAAAAGCTTTAAAATTTTATCAAGGGAATTGAATAACAGAACCCAATAGAACACAAAATGTGAAGTTTAATGTGTGATAAACTTAGATACATTAAACATTAGGGAAATGAATCCTTATTCACTTAAAAAACTGGGAAAACTGGATGTTAATATGATCAAAAAATGATTTTAAGCCCATGTCTCATGTCTGTTTGATCCCATATAGGTTTAGTGATTACAATTAAAGGCAAAGAGGGTGGCAATGTCAGGAACCCTTCAGGTGAAGGAAACTTCAGAAGGATGTGGAAGATAGGCTGACTTAGAGCCAGATAAAAATAGAGGGCCAACATGGTCCAGCTGAGTGCAGATGGGCTCCAAACTCTGTTGGTTACCTCTGGGGCTCTCAAACACATCCCTAGCAATAATGCAGGCAATATGTCAGACCATCACCAGGTAGACTCCCATTTTGGGTGATTTCTCCCCTTCTCCAAGGAGGTTGTCAAAAATCAGAGAAGGAAGATTCAAATATATCCCAATTCTCCCTCTGCCTTAGTTACTTCCCCACATGTCAGCACACAAAAGATGCTCATAAAAGGGAAAATTCCTACTAATTCCTTACTCAAATGTTTCTTTGTACTAATTAAATTGGCCAGATTTTACTTAAAGACTACCAATGGGTGGATCTTACTCCCACCTAAAGAGACCATTCTACTTTTGAATAACTTCAATAGTTCTTAGAAGATTCCCTTACATGAAGTCCAGTTTTGTTTCTTTGCACCTTCTACTGATGGCTTCTACTTTTGTCCTTTAGGGCCAAGCATAACAAGTTTAATCTTTATTCATATGATAGATCTCCAAATACTAGGAAATAGTTATGTGCCCTTCCACCCCCACCAAGTCTTCTCTTTTCCAAATTAAGCCTCCTACATTCCCTCAACCAATCTGCATATGGTATCAGCTTGAGAATTTTCATCATCCTGGTTTCCTAGACTCTCTTCTGTTTATCCCTTTCCTCTCTAAAATATGGCTCCTAAGCTAAACACAATACTCTTAAGTGTGTTCTAATCAGGTCAAAGTATGGCAGGAACCTCTTCTTCCTGGTCCTGATGATGTTGACAGTTTTTTCTGTCTCCTGGTTACCTCCTATTTTTCTAGTCTGGGTGGCCTGGGGTTCATGGAGAGAAACAAAGGGAGTTCAAGGACTAACTAAGAAGTTCTTTTTAGCAAATCTAGACTACGTAGGGGGAGTTCCTGGACCAAGATGGAGCTGGAGCAGAGGAGCAGCATGGGGAAGGAGGAGAAAGTCCTTCATTGGTAATGGGAATTATGTGAACTATGTGGGTCCAGAAAAGGAAGTAGAAGCTCTAGCAATCTTTGCAGAGACATCTCAGCTCTAGAATAGTAGTTCATCTTTAACTTAAAACTGATTTTTAAAACCCAAATGTAAGATTTTTACATTTATCCTCATTAAATTTCATCTGATCACTGATTCCTCTAACCTAACCAAATTCTTTTGCACTCTGATCTAGTCATATCTCTTCAGTTCTTCCACAAGAAAAACTTTGTCAGAAGACTTAGTAAAATCTAGGAAAACTAGACCTAAAGCAGTCTCCTGACCTACCAATCTAATAATCCTGTCCAAAATGGAAATAAGGTTAGTATGGCACAATTTCTTCTTGATGAAGTCACTGCTGGCTCTTTTTGATCAAACTTCCTTTGTAAATGTTTGCTATTACTTGGATAATTCATTCATAAATTTTGCCTAGAACCAAAACCAAACTCACAGGCTTACAGATTCAATATTCTTGTTGTTGTTGTTGTTGTTGTTGTTGTTGTGTGTGCGTGCATGTGTGCTTTTTCCTGAGGCAATTCAGGTTAAGTGATTTGCCCAGGATCACATAGCTAGGAAGTGTTAAGTGTCTGAGACCAGATTTGGACTCAGGTCCTTCTGACTTCAAAGCTGGTACTCTATCCATTGTGCCATCTAGCTGCCCCAAGTCAATAGATTATGAACAATAGATTATGATCTAGAATTCTAAAACGTAGAGGTGGTACATTTTGGGGTGATGGCAAAACCAAAATTATGACTGTCTCTGTTTTTGCCTGAGGTGGGATGGAGGAGTAGGTCAGGAAAGTGAAGCAGTATCTGCAGAGTGTCTTTGATGCCACTGGGTTGAGACCAAACCAGTTTAACATTTGCTGTTGAATTATTTGAAATTCCAAAGTCTTTTTTGTTTGTTTTTTCTAATTTATTACCCTATTAGCCAGATTTGAAGGAGGCAAAGGAATATCATAGGAAAATCTTTGCACTAGGACAAGGAAGCCTTGTTATAGTAGAAAAAGAAAGAAAGAGAGAGAAAGAGAAAGAAAGAAGGAAGAAAAGAAAGAAAGGAAGGAAGGAAGGAAGGAAGGAAGGAAGGAAGAAAGGAAGGAAGGAAGGAAGGAAGGAAGGAAGGAAGGAAGGAAGGAAGGAAGAAAAGAGTAGGTAGTAGAGAAAGAGAGAGAGGGAAGCAGAGAGAAAAGAGAGAAGAGAAGAAGAAGAAGAAGAAGAAGGAAAAATAGAAGGAAAATGGAAAGAGGGAAAGAGAGAGAGAGGAAGGAAGGAAGGAAGGAAGGAAGGAAGGAAGGAAGGAAGGAAGGAAGGAAGGAAGGAAGGAAGGAAGGAAGAGAGAAGAGAAGAGAGGCCTTTTGGCCATTAGCTGTCTTCTTGAATGTATGAACTTAAGACAAGTTGCTTCCTTTATCTTGGTCTCAGTTTCCTCCTCAGGACCAAGAAGATGTTGGGCTATATGATTTCTAAGTTTTCTTCCAGGTATAGTGGGAAAAGAATTCAATTTGGCATCCTATCTCTGACTGAAGATCTATCTAGCCTTCACATTTCATCATCCTTGATAATGGGATAAAGCAGCCCTGACTTGGCAGGATTGTTATATGGGTCAAACGAGATAACCTATGTATATGGCACTATTTGTATCTGACCTCTGGTTACATTAAAGTGTCATTTATTACATATAGTTTTGAATGTTTTCACATTGGGCTTTGTGTAAAATTCAGAATTATTTTTTAAAAGAACTAAAAATAAGAAGACAAACAATTATCCTGAAGCTTTAACCTTTTCATCAATGCTCAAAAGCACTAGGTGCATCTTTGCAAAACGCAATTAAAATCTAAGAAAAAGTTGACAATTGCTAGCTTGCTGTGCCCTCTGCTGGTGATTTCTTGGAATTGACGCTGAAGGATGGCTCTTTCTTTTCCAAGACTGTCTGAAGGCTAAATTCTCTCTCCTTGGCTAACGCCCCAGCCCAAAATTTCACTGGGGAATGCTGGAATTTGGCTTGTTTCTAGTTCTTTCCAAAAAATAAAGAAGAGGGCCCTCACCTCCAGTGCAAATTGCTCAGACTCACAAAATGTCAGATATAGGAAAGCTTGTATTTAACCCAATAAAAATGCTATGGAGTTCACAAAAAAAAAATCAAACTAATATCTTTTTCTTTTCTGGGGAAGCTGGTGAGGTTCTACTTCACAGGGATCTATATAGAACTCCAGATTTGTTGTAACTCTCTCCCTGAGAGTGAGGTTAATTGCAAAGGAACAGCATTGAATATTACTAGAATCAAGTAACTCTCCCTTTAAGTTCCATCTTTCCCAACAACCTTGATAGTCCTCCAGACTAATCCTACTATGGTGGGGTGAAGGCTTCTCTGAAAGGTAGAAACACCTGGGATTGCCAGAGATTCTGCCTCCTTCCCTGGACCTGCAAAGTCCACGTAACTCACAGAACCATTGAAGGGCTTTCTCCTTCCATCCCATGCTACTCCTCTGCTACTGTTCCATCTTGGTCCAAGATTTCCCCAACTTGATTTAAACCTGGTAAAAGAACTCCCCACTTAGTCCTTTCCATCCCTTTATTTCTCTCTATGAAACCCCAGACTACCCAGAGCCCATTCAAGATAATCAGGAGACAGAAAAAAAAACTGTCAGTGTCGGTAACCTTCTTCCTTTGCCTTTCCTTTGAATCTAGGACCACCCAGACCCTATCACTCTTCCTCCTTGCATCCCTTTATCCCTTCACTGACTTCTGGACTGCCCAGATCATGATGGTATTTCTGGGCAAAAAGAACCACATGGCTGCTCTTACCACTCCAACTACAATACTTCCAATGCAATGGAAGACCACTAGTCCTTCCTATCTGACCTGTCTTAAGATTCTCTGTGCATTACCACCTGATCCACCATTACACCTTTTAGAACCCCAGACACTGCCATCTGACTTGCTGCTGCACCTTAGGCTGTGTGTTCCTTGCCCCATCACTGTACTCTTACGAATTCTGGGCTTTCATGTACCCTATAGCTGAACTCTTTTATGGGCATTTATTGTCTCCTCCAATTAGAGTGTGAACTTCCCAAGAGCAGAAACCATTCTGCTTTTTCAATTTGTATCTTAGCACATAGTGCTAAATAAATGCTTTTCATTCATTCATAATCTTCATTTACAAATAGTTTCTTGATTCACCTGGTTCTTTGGAGGGGTTATGTGCCTACAGAAACTTCCCTACAGTCAAGCAAATCTACATGGATCCAACTGGCTCCTTTCTGATGTACTATGTCTCTCTTTGTCCCTTGTGCCTCTGCTCTCCCTTTTAAAGGAGTGGTCCAAGGATGTAGCACAAGTGTATAAATTGGCTGTATATAATCAGTTATTCTTGATGTGATCTCAATGGAACAACCCAGAACAAGGCAAATAATTTCCAACTCATCGAGGAGTCATTGTCTGTTCCTGATCAGTCTTTAATGACCCACCAACTCTTTTACATAATAGAGGGAGCCATCATGAATGCCAGAGCAAAATCCTAATGAAGGGGACAATAAAGACCTAGGATGATATCTGAGGGCACCTACTATTCTGTGGAACCCTACTGCTCAATTAGATTAATATGCCATCATCAATTTAGTCATTCTCTGTTAGAAAAGCAAACTGCCCACAACTTTTTGCTCTAACACATAAAGCAGTTACAAACACACCTTTGCCTTTTTATATTTTAGGACAAAGCTTTACAATGCAATCACTGGGTCAAAAAGCATGATTTGATCTGCGATTCATTGAAAATTGCTATATTGTACTTCAAAACATGTACACAAATTATGATCCTACCAACAATACAATGATGCATTCCCTTTTTGGTGAATTTGTTTAATATTTGAACCAGTTCTATCATTTCATTTTCAGTTGCCTTTTCTGTTAGCTGCATTGCCTTTTGATAATATTGAAACTATCCATTTTATTGGTCTTTTAGTGATTTATTTTTGCAAATCTATGAGGCTATTTTTTAAATGAATTTTATTACCGGATTATTAGGTATATGTTTTAAATTTATATTCTCTCATTTTATAAAAGATGTTTTGAATATCATACAATCCTCTTGTTTATCTCTGTTTTGAACTGAATTTTGTCCAATATAATTAGTACCATGGCAGCTCTTATCTTTGGTGTTTCTATTTGTTGTTTTTAGAAAAGCATATGGGGAGCCCAGCTCCTTTTGGATTTCTCACTCTGCCATCTTGACTGAGAAAGCCACTATGTTATCGCCAACATCAGCACTCTTTTTTTGGCAGTCTGATTTGAAAATCCCAATGCCTGGAAATTTTGGGGAGTGAATTGGACATTTCCAGTTGGATTGCTTGGAGATGTCTCACATACAGCATGTTCAAAACAGAACTCATTATTTATTTCCCCCCAGATGTACCCCTCTTTCACGTATCTATTTTGCTCTTGGAGTACCATGGTCTTCCTAGGAAGACCTTGCCCTTTAGGAAATTGAAAAGGTCAATGGTAATGCTCACACTTGGGTATACCTGACTCATGTTGTTATATATGCCCACTATGACAGGTTCACCACCTTGGATTCATCCTTGACTTTTCACTTTCCCCACATGTATAATTAGTCACTAGGTCTTGATCCTATCCCCATAAGATACATCTTGCATCCAATCCTTTCTTGCCACTCATAGGGTCTCCTCCCTAATTCAGGCCTTCATCATGTTTCCACTCCTCTGAAATACTGCAATAGCTTCCTATCAAGTTGGTCTTCTCACCAAGCCATCCTCAAATTAGCTACTGAAGTGATATTTCTGACTATTTCACTCCCCAGCTCAAGAAGCTCATGTGACTCCCTATTGCCCCTGGGATTAAGTAGAAATTAACTTTATTTGGTATCTGAAGCCCTTCACAATCTGGATCCAGCCTGCCTCTCTAAATTTATTCCATATTCTTCTTGACGTACTCTATGGTCCAGCCAAACTGCCTTACTGTCCCTCAAGCCCGACACTGTATCTTGTTTTCTGTGTCTTTGCATATGATGTTACCCATGATTGAGATGCAGATCCTCTAACCTCTGCCTCTTGAACTCCCTAGCATCCTCCAGAGCTTCACTCAAGTACCAAGACACGAAAAAAATTATATTAATTTGTATGTATCTTGAAACTACTTATATGTGTGTATGTTGTTTCCTCCAATAGAATACAGTCTCCTCATTATGGGAAGAGATTATTTTATTTCTCTCTTTGAATCAGTAGGGTTTAGTACAATGCCTGGCACACAGTAGGCATTTAATCAATGCTTGTTGATTAACTGATTCTC
Organism: Myrmecobius fasciatus; assembly: GCA_023553655.1. Lineage (NCBI taxonomy): Eukaryota > Metazoa > Chordata > Mammalia > Dasyuromorphia > Myrmecobiidae > Myrmecobius > Myrmecobius fasciatus. The sequence goes on from JAJPUD010000413.1 coordinate 358,826, forward strand.
CTTTGCATCTTCTTTTACCTAAATTTATAAAACTGAACACAAGTGTTAGATCAATATTTTGTGAGGCTGGAATTCCTATTTAGATCCACCTTGGGAATAGAAAAGATTTCTGATTACTTAGCTGAAAAAAATCCCTAGAAAATAAATTCTTCCTTAAGTAAATATCTAGTTCAATGTCTACTGTATAAGTTTCCCCAAACATATTCAGCGAATAGAACAAAGGCTGGATATACTGCTGCTAATGTGAGCAGCAATTCCACTCTGAACATTTTTTACATCTCCCTTTATTTGTTGTAGCCTTCTACCATTAGGATACAAGCTCTTTGAGAGCAGGGACTATCCTGCTTATTTATACTTGTGCCCACAATGCTTAGCACAGTGCCTGTTATGTCAATGAGCACCTAGCATGTTACCTTTCCTGTCTATCTAATCCCTCTATCTTTTCCTCTATATCTTTCCTTTTCTTACTTCTCATTCCAAGGTAAAGAGTATTCCTGTGGTCATTTCAGGTCTACCTACCTGGTAGAAGCTGATCTCATGAGCTACAAAGATGCTTCTTCTGGAGCTATCCCGTAGGGTGTCTACTGCCAGGACCCCAAAGCTTCTTTTATAAGCATCCTCAAGAGGGATAGCCAGGAATGACCCTTTACGATCCCTTGGTTTACGAGAAGTGTTCCAGAAATGGATATTTCCATGATTCTCAACTTGTGGGACATGGATTGGCACCCCCTGATCCACAACTGTAAAACTGAAGGGAGAAAAAATGAAGACCACCAAGAGGAAGGAAAGCTTTTAGGAAGAGCTAAAAAAGAAATACAATTGCAGTGGTGGAAATCTTCCATTTCCTCTCTCTCTCTCTCTCTCTCTCTCTCTCTCTCTCTCTCTCTCTCTCTGTGTGTGTGTGTGTGTGTGTGTGTGTGTGTGTGATGTTATAGAAGGAATTTAAAGAACTATAGTCTAGAGATTCTGACTTACACACACACACACACACACACACACACACACACACACACACACACACGACCTGTGATTTCATTGATCTTAGGGGATTCTAAGAACCAATTGTTAAATTTTAAGTATGAGCATTTACACTTTGGAAATTTGCAGAACTCAATTTCTTGTTTTGCTGATTAGACTTAAACAAATGATGGGAAAAAGCTCTTACTGCAGATTAAATTGTCACGTGGAAGAGCCAGTTGTTAAAACATTTACTAGCACACTCCTGATCTGAAGCCAAGTCTTCTTGACTTCCTCAATGGAGGAAAAGTACTTGAAGAAGGTAATAAGTACAGCATAAACAATTTATGAGGGAAGTGAGCAGAATTAGAATATCGTATACAGTAAAAACAAGACTGTGTGATGATCAGCTATGATAAATTTAGCTCTTCTCAGCAATGAAGTGATCCAAGACAATTCCAGGAGACTCGTGATGGAAGATGCCCTCCACACCCAGAGAATAAGTTTGAATGCAGATTAGAGCTTATTATGTTCCCTTTTAAATTTTTTGTTTTTTCTTTCTCAGTTTTCCCTTTTGTTCTGATTTTTCTTTCATGATACGACTAATATGGAACATGATTGTACATGTACATGTACAGCCTTTATCAGATGTCTTGGAGAGGGGTGAGGGAAGGGAGGGAAGGAGAAAATTTTGGAATTCAAAATGTCACAAAACTGAATGTTGAAAACTAACTTTACATGAAATGGGAAAACCCTCCAATACTAATAAGTGCCTCAAAAGAAAATAAATAGGGGCAGCTAGGTGGCACAGTGGATAGTGCACCAACCCTGAAGTCAGGAGGACCTGAGTTCAAATCTGGTCTCAGACACTTCCTAGCTGTGTGACCCTGGGCAAGTCACTTAACCCCAATTGTCTCAGAAAAAAAAAGAAAAAGAAAATAAATAGCTTATAAGGTAGATCTGCTAAAGAGAACTGAATTTTGAACATTCTGCACAGTCCATCTCTTGAAGCTTGTTTGCCAAAGGAGAAAGCTAGAAATCTAGGAAGTCATCTCCTAGGGAGATAGAACTCTTCTCAAGAGGGTCTAGAAGCAGCCCTGCTAGTAAATTGTCCTTGGAGGACAAGGATGCTTTGGATGAGATGGGCATTTTCTCTTCTAGATTTCTCCCCGGGTTCCAAAGCTATTCAGTTTAGGAATGAGAACGCTTGAAGTAAGAGGGGAGAGGAAATTTCCCCGCTGGGGATTCTTACCTGATGCCTTTCATGTCCCTATAAAGCACTTGTTTCAGGACATAAGGAGCATCTTCTAGGGTGCAAGCCACGATCCTCAGGAGGTATTTCCCTCTCTCTGGCATGATTTTGTTTTCTTCCAAGAGGGAAATATAGGCGCTGATCCTCTTGTTGCCGTGGGCTTCAGCGTCCTAGAAGCAGAAGGATGCCCGCCATGTTCTGCATACTAGCTCCTGACTTGCCCCATGTGGTGATGTCTCCCCTCTTTTCCTGTCAGTGAGTTAGTTCCTACTAATTGTTTCTCTAATATCTGATGATGAATGAGAGACATGTCCCCATTAAGGTTTTTAATTGTTTTGTGGCGAGGCAGTTGGGGTTAAGTGACTTGCCCAGGGTCACACAGCCAGGAAGTGTTAAGTGTCTGATTTGAGCTCAGGTCCTCCTGATTCCAAAGCTGGTGCTCCACCACTGAGCCACCTAGCTGCCCCCCATGTGCTCATTAAGGGGCAGAGAAGACCTGACTTCAAAGTGTGGTTGCTGAAACTGTCCATGCTGAGAGTGGAGGACAAGGTCCCTTAAGATAGGAGATTTAGATGGGACTTCAAGGATCCCTGAGTGCCCCCCTTTCGCTTTCAGGGTGAAGCTGAAACCCAGAAAGACTTTCCTGCACGCTTTGATTTCTGTATTAGAATGCCTGTTCACATGGGCGGGAGCTGCATTGTTTTTTTTTGTTGTTGTTGTTTTTTTTTTTTTGTTTTGTTTTGTTTTGTTTTTTTGTCTCCCCAGGATTTAGCTTTGCCCTGCTCAGCCCAGTTCTTAAGAAACGTTTGATGACTGACTGATTGATTAGCGGTTCATAGCTGAAGTCCGAAGGGGCCTCTGGGGCCATCTTGCTCCATTTCACAGACGTGAAAATCGTGGTCCGCTCAGGTCAAATGACTCCCGCAAGATCACACGTGGTAGGCGCCTTCTGCGCGGGAGCCGGCCTGGGAACACCGCGGCTGGGATAGGATTGGGCCCACGTCCAGAGCCCTGGACTTGCCCGAGGGCCCCGAGAAGTTAGGGGATACCCTTTATCTCTTGTCTATCCGGACCAGACGCGGGACTAAACCCCGGCTTTCCGACTCCACGGCTGAGGCCCCGCAAGCTGTACAACCACATGGCCGCTAGGTGACGTGGCAGTGTACGAGCAGCGTAACGAGCAAGTTACTGCTCTACCTGCCTCAGTTTCCTCAACTGTAAATGGAAATCACTAGAGACTCTTTCCCAGGATTAAATGAGATAGGCGTAAAGCACCTAGCAAAGTGCCTGGTATAAAGCAGGTGCTTAATAAATGCTGTTTTCTCCCTTCCCTCCCTGCGGCCTTCTAATTGTCTTCTAAGCCCCCACAAGGTAAAGGTTAAAAATGGGGCTCCGGGTTGGCCACGGACATTTCTGGGGCTGCTCCGGGGTCTTAAGTCACTGCTTGGAGGGAGTCCTGGAAAAGTCCTGCTTTGGGGGGGGCAGCAAACCCTTCTCTTTTCACTAGTATTTCTTGGACCAACAGGGCTGATGGTTAGATCTGAGAGCTAAATCTCCAGAAGCCCCCGGGGCTGCTCCACAAGCTCCCAGGACCACTCCAGAAGCCCTCGGGACCCAGTCCCTCCCCTGACAGGTCACTTCAGCCCCACGAGGTTCCATGACTTGCCCTCCATCACCCAGCTGCAGAGCCGGGCTTCCCAGGGCTCTCCAATGCCGCCCCAGGCTGAGGTCCCCTAGGCCCCCGGGGGCTAGAGCCTCCTCCCCCCTCCCGCAGCTCCCTCTGCGCACCCACCTCAGTCAGGGCCTTGAAGACCTGGGCATAGACGGGCTCCAGGTAGACCCCGCTAGTCTCGGCCGCTTGTTGGATCTCCCACAGCCACTTGTGGCGGGCCCTGCTCCGCAGCTGCTCTATGTGCTTCCGCGGCAAGCTCATCATCAGAAACTCCACCACGTTGTCAAAGACTTCGCTTTCGTTGCCTGTGAGCTCGGCCACGACCAGCTTGATGTAGGTTCTAAACTGGTCCACGGTTAACCTCACCTCATTGCCCGGGTGGGGCGCTGGAAGTTTTATGTGCAGTTTGGCTAAAGGGAAAGAGACCCAGACCAGGTGCTTAACCAAAGGTCACTCACCCGCAGGGATCTCTTTCTCCTCCCCACCTGCCATTCCGCAGAAAAGATTCGGAGCGGTATCAAAGCGGCCCACATTTAGCTCTGGAAAGGGCCTTGGGATCCAGGTCTACGGCCTGTTTCAAAGAAGAGGCAACTGAGGCCCACAGTGCTCACACAAACAAAGACAGGGGAGGATTTGAACCCAGGCCCTCCAATTCCAAATACCAAACTGCCTGCCCAAGGTTTAGGAGCTCATTGTTTGGAGAGATTTTGTTTTTGTTCCATTTCAAAAGTCAGGTTTATCAAACATGCATTAGAGTCCCGTCTGGAATTGTCAAGGACCATTAACTCTGACTTCAGTAGCTCCTTAAAGTTTCCAGGTCCCTCTCCTGACTTTCCTCTCTCTCTAATCTTTGGGTTACTCTTTGGTCCAGGATCTGTGATTTCACTGCCAGAGAGAACTTCCAGTGAGGGAAAAAATGTCTTCTCTTGTTGCAGAGTGACATCTGTGCTGCACCATGATGATAATAATAATAATGAGGAGGAGGAGGAAGAAGAAGGGGAAGAGATGAAAAAGAGGAAAAGGAGAAAAAAGTGAAGAAGGAAGAGTAGAAAGAGGAGGAGGAGGAGGACTACAGGGAGAGGGAAAAGGAGGAGAAGGAGTGGGAGAGAGAGAAGGGGAAAAGGATAAAGGTAGGAGGAGAGGGGGAGAGAGGGACAGGGGAAAGGAAGAGAACGAAGAGGGAAAAGAATGAATGAAAAGGAAGAAAAGGAGGAGGAAGGCAGGGGAAAAGATGAGGGAAAAGGAGGAGAAAGAGAAGAGCAAGATGGAAAAAATGAAGGAAAAGGAAGAAGAGGAGGAGGAGGACAGGGAGAGAAAGACAGAAAGAGGAAAGGACAAGGGAAAACAAGGTGGAGAAAGAGATGAAGGAGACAATTATTATCTCATTCGAGCCTTTCAACAATCCTGTCAGGTAGATGCTATTATTATCCCCATATTTATATATAAGGTAGAGAGACATTAAGGGTCACACAGCTAAATGTCTGAGGTTGGATATGAATTTTGATCTTTCTGACTCTAGGCCCAGAACTCTGTTCACTGTGCCACGTACTTGCCTACTACTATAATATGATAATGATATTAAATCAAATAATAATATGAGTCAAAGAGGAAATATGAACAGAGGCCTTCCTGAATCTGAGGGCAGCTCCACTCGATGATTCCAGTATTCTATCACCACTCAGGCACGAGAGGCACAATTATGCTTGGTAACTCTTTCGATCCCTTTTTTATGATGTCACAACTTTGAATTTCTTGCTGCTGCCATGCTGATTTGGACTCTCATCACTACATGACATGAATGACACTCACATTTCCATCTTTCACATGCATTGGTTTTCTCAGGACAATCTCCTCATCTAAAACCCTCTCATTTCTTGGTTTTGTCTGGTCAAGTCCTACCAGCCTTCAAGAAGAAAGAGGAAGAGGAGGCACAGTGGGTAGAATAGTGGACTTGGAGTCATGAAGACCCAAGTTGAAATCTTGCCTCAAAGACATCAGCTGTGAAACCCTAAGTAAGTCACCTTTTCTTTCAGTACCTCAGTTTCTCCATCTGTATAAAATGAGAATTGAACTCAATGGCCTTCAAAGTCCCTTTCAGTTTTAAGTCTTTCCTAGCTTAAATCTCACCTTCTTCATGGAGCCCTCCTTGATTGGTCCAACCCCTACTATTCTTGGCCACTGAACTCCTATTCTGCTCCTTGCTCGTATTACTTACTGGATGCTTATCAATCCATAAGCATATAGTAATCACATACTATATACCAGACACTGAGAGATATTCTAGGTTAAAACAACAAAAATAAAACAGTCCCTATCCTCAAGAAACTTATATTTAACAAGTCTATCTTATACTGTCAATTATGGTTTTGTATGGTAGGTAATGGCTAACATTTTTACCGGGCCTTATGGTTTGCAAAGAGCTCTCTGTAGATGATCTCATTTGATTCTCAGAATAATTCTGAGAAGTGGGTGTTATTGCTATTATTTCTATTTTTTACAAGTGAGGAAAATGAGGCTCTGGAAGATCAAGCTCTTCCTGGCTCTAAGTCCCAAACTTTATCCACTATGCTACCTAACTGCCTAGAAAGCTGGTTTGGTATTATGTTTCATACTCCTTTGTAAACCTCATAACATCTAACACGGTGTTTGACATGTAGGACCAGAAACTTTCAGCTAGATTAGTAGCAGAAATAGAATTTGGCCCCAGATACCCTGACTCTGGAGATGCATTTCCTCCTTGGAGGCAAAGCCAGCTGAGTGAATGCTCGGTTACTTCCTACCCTACTGGGAAGCAAGGATACACATCAGAGCACTGACTCTGTCCTCTATGGCCTGGTTCGATAAATCTCCAAGTGTTAAGTTTTCCTTTTATAAAATCCTTTTTTCCTTTAATTCCTTTAATTTAATTAATTTGATATTATTAATTGATATTAATTAATTTAATAATATTAAAATTTAAATTAAAGAAATTTAATTTCTTTAATTTAATTGGTCTCTCTTAAGGCACCTGAGGTCTCTGTTATCAGAGAAAAGTATCAATGGATTTTTGGAACTATAGTGATATGAATAAAACTAGGGCACTTTGGGGTGCCTCCTGTACAGGTGTAGCTGAGAGTCATTGGCTGTTCTCTGTTCATTTGAGAGTCAAAAGAAGAGTTTCATCCGAGTTCAGGAAATAGGTAATTCCATTGTACTAGTAACAGTGCTATTGTTGAAAAGGAAGCCCTCTTCAAATGTGTGGCAAGGCATGGGGACTTAGCTCATGTTGCAGAGAAGCTTTTAATCAGGAATAAGGAAGAATGGGCAGATTGGGAAAGGTGGCTAGCTGGCCGGCCTTCCACAAACCAACTGGCAACTCCTTCCTGAGAGCCCTCTGGGTAGAATTAAAAAGCCCTAGATTTGGAATCAAAGGACCAAGGTTTGTATCTTGGCTCTGCCTCTAATCACTTCCCTCATCTGTAAAGTCAAGGAGTAGGAGTGAATGCGCTCTAAGGGACCTTTCAGCTCTAGGAAACGAAGCTCAAAGTCAACTCTATGTCATAAAAGCCAACAGAAAAAGCCTAGAGTGAATGACCTCCATTTTAGAGGAGTTAAATGTCCCATAGGAATGGAAAGGAAAATGAAAGTAGTATAAGTGGACATGTCTGCTCAAGAGAACTCTCCCCCCAATCTCCCCCCAGGAGAAATCTGGCAGTGTTAGGTGTGGAGAGTCCACTGGGGAATTCTTGGAGGAAAAGTAATTTCTTCCATCACACTTGAGCTGTGATTGAAATTTTCCTTGGGTCACATGGGCTGTCTTCATCTGCCCTTTCATTTCTGTTTGAGTGTTCGGTTGTCCTAGCGACAGGAGTGAACAAAGGGATAAAGACTTGGGCCTCCCTGCCAAATGCCAGATTGGTGGAGGCTCGCCTGCAGAGATAGTGCTGGGACTTCCTAATTCCCCTGAAGTGCCATAGGATAATAAATCTAAAGCTAGAAGGGATCTCGGGAGTTATCCAGTCCAAAACACTTATTTTACAGGTGGGGAAACTGAGGCTCAGAGAAGCGAAATGATTTTTCTCAAGGTCACTCTGGTGTTCTAGGCTTCAGCACTGATGCGAATCAAGTTTCGATTCTCTTTTCTCTGGCATAGAGGAAGATTTCTTATTTAAACCGGGGATGCAGGAGCTTGTTAGTCAGCTATGACATTTTAAAAAATGTTCCCTTTGGAGAAATTTAATCTGCCCTGCCCAAAACGTCCGTCTTACTGCTGCTGATCAATTTTCACTTTCCACTTTCCAATCTGAGTAACTACCATGACATGGCCACCAGATGGCGCGCTTGTACAAGTTAATTGATTCACTTAGCGCTGAAAATAGATTGTTGGGACCCAAACCCCCTGTTTGACAGAGAGTAGAGACTCAGAGGAAGCACCTGGGAGGATCAATGGTCTAGAGCTGGAGGGGATTCAGTGACCCTGGGCAAGTCCCCTAAGTTCTCAGTCTGAGTTTGCTCATCTGTAAAATGGGCTTGGACTCAGTGACTTCCAAGTTTCCTCTCAGCTCTAAATCTGATCCATTAAATGTACTCTGTCTGTTTACAGAGGGGGAAGGAGGAAACTTAGGCAAATAAGGTTAAAAATTAGAGGCAAGATTTGAACCTAGGCCATCCAACTCTAGATTCAGTATGTTTTCAGCTACATTGTGCTCCTCTTCCTCTTTCGTCCATCTCTCTGTCTCTGTCTCTGTCTTTGTCTCTGTGTCTCTGTCTCTGTCTGTCTGTCTCTCTATCTCTCTCTGTGTCTGTCTGTCTCTCTCCCTTTCTGTCTCTCTCACACACAATCATTTTTCCAGATTTGGAAACTGAGGCAAGAAAGGAATAACTAATATCTATGAGGCTCTTTAAAGTTTGCAAAATATTATATTTATGTTGTCTTATGTTTGATCCTTGCAACAACCCTATGAGGAAAGTACTGTTTTAATCCTCATTTTACAGATGAGAAAACTGAGGCTGAGAGGTTAAATGGCTTGCCTGGGGTCACACACTTAGCAAATGATTAAGACAGAGTTAGAACTCAAGGCTTGTCTCCAGGTGTAGCTCTCTATCCTCAGCACCATGCTGTTGATCATCCCTAAATTTTCCCTAGAGAAAGGGACTCAACCAGTGATTTTATTTCTTAAAGGGAACTTTCAGGTAAGGAAGATCCCTCCACCAATGCAAATCACAGTCTTAGAGGCTTACCTAGAGTCACGAGAGTATGATTTGCCCAGAGTCACACAGCAAGAATGTCAGTCAAAGCATGAACCCAGGCCCTCCTCCAGATCATATCTCTCTTCCTGAACCTCTCCTGAGCTAAAATAGCCAAAGATCCTTTTCAGTTTTGAAATTTGTGTCCTGACTGGAGAGGAGGAGGGCTATGGGTACAGAATGGGGCATATGCTGTCAAATTTGATTGATACATGTTTGCTTTTCTTTGTCATGGCATGGTACAGTGGGAAAAGGAATTGGATGGATTTCCAGTAAAGAATCTTCGGTTAAATCCCAACTTCATTGCTCACTGTTGCTCTACCTTGGACAAGTCACTTCACATGTATTCCCTTCAGTTTCTTCCTCCCTAAAATAAAAAGATTGGGCTACTTCAAGGCCCCTTCTGGCTCTAGTACTATTAGTTTCCTCATTGATAAAAATAAGGAAAATGGATAAATGATTTCTTAAGTTCTTTCCTACTTTTAGATCTCTAAAGGGTGGGTGGATAGTTCCATAGGACAATATGTATCAGGAAAGTATTGTGATTTTTAAGACACACACAAACAAACCCAAAAGTTTTAACAACAACTACCAAAAAAAGGCCAGGGACAAGGGCTGGAGGAAGGAACACAACACAAAGAAGCTGTCTAGAAGTCAACCGAATCTCAGCTTGATGGCATTTATCATTGTAATCACCCTTGTCTTCCTTACACTGGATCACTGCTCATCACACCCACTGCCTTGACTACAATGGACAGCTCTGCTAGGATATAGAATTCGTCCCCTAAGACCTGTCCCTTGTCTCTACCCACCTCCAGAGAGGCCAGCATCAAAGAAACACAAACTCAGTGTGTTTTTCTTTCAGGTATTGCATCCTTTTACTCTCCAGGAAACACCCTGCTGTCTAAGCAAGCCACAAGCATCTTCCCTCTGTACTGAGCCATAATACAGTTGCTACAGACAGCCACCTCCGAAGCCTGCCATGCCAAAAAGAAAGATCCTGAGCCCAGAAATGGGCTAAACAATGGCTGGCCTGAGGAGCCTGTGTTGCCATCTGCCCTGGGAGCCTTTCTACATGAGAAGAAGCTTCTTTGAGTATTCAGATGTAGCAAGAACAAAAGGGCACGTGGCCACTGTCCCTCAGCGTCCAGAGAGGGGCTCCCCTCCATCCAAGGCTGGCCATTTTTCCGGTCTACTTTCCTGCCATAAATAATGCCCTGATTCTGTCTGATGCCCAGAATCATGGCAGCCCTAGGAGAATAGTGAAGGTAGCTTTCACACATAATCAGTTCAATCTGCTTACAACACTGTCAGCAGCATCACAAAGAAAACGTTCCCTGAGTTCCTTCTACGTTCCCTCATCCCACACTGGAGAAGAAAAGAAGTGTGGCTGGTTAGAAGACATGGCTCTTTTCAGTCATATGAGACTAGATTAGGTTTGCCTTTTATAGAAAATGAGCAAGAGGCAGACTGCTGTAATGGGAAGAGAGGAGTCAGGAATTCAAATCCTGCCCCAAACACCGTGTGTGTCTTTGGGTAAGAACCTTCATCTTCGCCAAGTCCCTTGTACTTCTCTTAGACTCTAAATTTCGGGGAAGATGCTGATTTGGGGAATTTAATCCCCCAGGAAAATCACAGGTGTGCTTGTTCAAAAAGAGCTGTCGCATGGAAGCCAATTTACATTGGCTTTGTTTGGTCCTGATGAGCTCAAATGGTAGCAATGGGCAAAGGATTTCAGCTCAATACAATGACCTTGGGATTTAAAGTTGCAGAGGACCTTGGAGATCAATTAGTCTAACTCTCCCCTCCCCACTTTTTATGACAAGCAAGAAAACTGAGGCTCATCAAGGAGAGCCACTTATTCAGTGCCATGTGTCCATAAGAAACAAGACAAATTTGAATCCAAGTCCTCTGCTCACCAGGAAGGTAGGGAGCTGTCCAACACTGGAAATGGCTGAAGTCCCAGAGGTTGGGAGTGTCTGGAAGGCACTTTTGGGCAGAGATCTTGGGTTCCTAGCCTGCCTTCAACACTTCTGGCTTGTGATCTTAGACAAATTATTTAACCTGTACTCCTTGGTTTCTTAAAGTATAAAAGGACCATAATAATAATAATAGCATCGATTTCCAAGATTATTAAAGTATCAAACTGGATATTAAATTAAGCTCTTATTTATCCAGTATTAAATCCTACTTCAGACCCTTGCTAGTTGTGTGACCCTGGGCAAGTTAACTTGTTTGCCTCAGTTACCTCAACTGTGAAAAGACAAGGTTGGACTCTAAGGTCTCTTCCAGTTCTAGATCTATGATCAGATAACCTTTGAGATCCTATATACTTTATAAACCAAGAAAAAAGGGATTGAATTTCTTTGATAAAGAATTAATCTGATTATTGAATCAGATTATTTAGGGCAGAGGCTTGGGTTTAACCTCTGAATCATCAGCCCAGGCCTACACTGAGCTGTATTTTTCTATGATCCATCTCACCCACAACCTGAGTAGGGGATCTCTTACTGTGACCAGGAAAAGTCCAGTGCAACTGGTTTTGTCTAGATCCACTAATATTTTAGATCCCCATATGAAAAGCCTTGTGCCTTACCTTTTTTCATTGATACCTTCTCCATGCCTTCCTTGTAAGTAAACAGAAGTTTATCAACCTCACGAAGGTCCACAAAGCCAGAGCCTTCATTATCCCATTTCTGAAAAAGAGCTTCCAGGAGTAACTTTCTTCGAAATTCCAAGGTCTCTTGCTGAATCTAGGAAGCAAGGAAGATTGCAAAAGATGGAAAGACTTAACGCCCTGTAGCTCACGTGTCCTTCACAGAGATGACTTCACTTTGGGCTAGAGCATGACACCAACAGACATCTTTACATTTATTTTATATATAATAGTTAATAAAATTAATATTATGCAATAAAATTATATGATTCATTAATTAATTTACATATTATAGATTTTATATGATATTATATATCATGCAATTAAATATAACATAATGATTCATATTAATTATATAAATATATTTTATGTAATTAATACAAAATAAATTAATCTTTATATGTTGTATGTTATATATTACATTATATATCATACTATTAGTTATTTTTATTAAATCTTATATCTAATATATTATATAATTTACACATAAATTATATATAAACATATACACTTATGTATTATATATTTAACATATAAATTATATAATTTAATAGAAAATACATAGAATATATTATTTATATAAAATAAATCAATAAGTTAATATTGTACAGTGTATAATAATGCATATGTTATTATGTTATATATACATAATATATATTTTTTTTGTATGTCATGGTTTGGTCCATAGAAAGCTGGGTTTGGTACCAGGAAAACCCAAGTTCAAGGCCTTCCTAGGATATACTCTAGTGGTGAACCCAAATAACTCACTTAAAAGTCTCAGTGCTCCAAATACAACTTTCTCTCTAAGGTTAGAGGTTGCCAACATATACTTATTGAGAACATTTTTTCATCCAGGATTTCCCTTTGAATTATAGGTCCAATCTCTATTGCTATATTTAACATATACATATGTGTGTGTATATTTACACATATGTTGTCTCCCCCAATAGAATGTAAGTTCCCTGGGGAGAGGACCTGATTAATTTTAGTTTTTATGTCCCCAGGGACCATATCAGCTTCTAGCACATAGTAGGCACTTAATAAATGACAGTCAGTCAAAAGAGATTTATTACGTGCTTGCTCTGTTACAGGTAGAGGCAGCTTGATGGCTCAGTGGATAGAACATGCAACCTGAAGTCAGGAAGACCTGAATTCAAATCTGAGATCAGATACTTACTGGCTGTATGACTCTGGGCGAGTCACTTAATGCTGTTTGCCTTAATACACTGAGAAAGGAAATGGCAAATCACTCGGGTATTTTTGCCAAGAAAGCCCCATGGTCAGTAGTGTCTATGGGATCACAAAGAGTTGGATGCAACTGAACAACATGTTACGAGTACTGTGCTAAGCCTGGAAGAAACGCAAGAGGCAAGCGATCATTGGCTTCAATGAGCTCACATTCTAATGGGAAAACAACGCATAAATCACTGGATTTGTTGTTGTTATTCAGTCATTTTCAGTCATTTCCAAGGTTTTGTGACCCCATTTGGGGTTTTCTTGGCAAAGAGACTAGAGTGATTTATAAGTGCCTTCTCTAATTTGTTTTTTAAAATTAATTTTATTTTTTAATTTGTGGAATAAAACAAAGATTTCCATAACATAGTACAGTAAAAAACAGGATTGCACATGCAGCTGCAAATCTCCTATGTACCACTTGCTATTCCTTTCAAATATACAACAACATTGTCATGTAGATTTATTTTTTTCCTTCCCCGTTTTATAGAAGAGGAAACACAGGCAAATGGGGAAGTGACTTGCCCAGGGTCCCTCAGCTATTGCAAGTCTGAGGTCAGGCTGAGTTAGGAAAGCCTCTGGGGAGCTGCAGGTAGGACGGATCTAATGGGGAAGGGGCTGGGATATGGGCCAGAGGGCTACTGCAGTTATCCAAACGGAGAGAAGGGGACATGGAAGAGCTGGAGAAAGGATGTGCTGATGGGTTTGACTCCTGGCTGAGTGAGGATGGGTCTAAGACTGGGAGCTGGGTGACAGCAGCAGTGGTGCCCTTGTCAGCACTGGGGAGTGTTTGGGAACAAAGGGATGAGCTCTGCTTTAGCCATGTGGAGTTTGAGCTATCCATGGGACAGCCGGCCCGAGATGCCCAGCTGGGAACTCTTGAGAGACTCGCACTGGATACCCAGACCTCAGAATCATCTGCACAGAAAGGGAGCTGATGAGATCACCAAGGGAAATTTAGAGCAAAAGGAGAAAGGGATCTAGCACAGAGTCTTGGGGGACACCCATCTGGCCTGGATGAGGAACCAGTAAAGGAGGTAGAGGAATAGGCAGAGAGGAGGATTGATAAAAGGAAAGAGAGAGAAAATGAGCTTAAACCTCTGAATATGATTGCCATTCACTGTTGCTCCCATAAGATGAAAATCAGGGACTGTAGGCAATCAATCAGGCAAACCACAAGCATTTATCAAGGACTTATTATGTGTGGAGCTTTGTACTAATAGCCCGAGGACACAGAGAAGGCAGAAACAGTCCCTGTCTTTAAGAATTTATACCCAAAGGGAAGACAACATACATAAATCTTTATATTGAATTAGAACATGTTAATGAGCCGTGGAGAGAGCTGTGGACAGAGCCATGGACAGGGCCTGAAGTTAGGAAGACTGAGTTCAAATCCAGCCTCAGACACTTACTAACTGTATGACTTTGGGGGAGCCATGTGAGCCCATTTGCCTCAGTTTCCTCATCTGTAAAACGAGCTGGAGAAGGAAATGACAAACCACTCCAATATCTCTACCAAGAAAATCCAAATGGGGCCACAAATGTTAGACATACTGAAAAATGATCACGTAACAACAAAATGTGGGAAGAGAACCAGATTCTCTATATAATAAAGAATCTGATGATACAAGTCGCTTAATGGAAATAATTCCCCTCACAAAAAGTTTCAGGCCTATAGATGATTCGGAGTCCCTGAGCTCGATAAACCTTTGGGTTCGGGGCCTTCTCTGGATCTAGCATGTTTTTACACACCTTACCCTGCTGGCCAGTAACCATTTTCTGAAATATTTGGCCCTAGATGTCATCATTTTACATTTAATTAGAGATGAGTGGAAGTACTTCCATTAAGTGACTTGGTATATCTCTCTTGGGTTTCCCAGCTAGCAAGTGTCTTCCTGACCCTGGTTCCAGCATGCTTCCCACAATGCCATGCAGCTGCCACAAAGGCATTCTCTGAGGGCAAACAAAGAGTACACAGGAACAACTCCGACATTTGCTAGCCAGCAGCAATCTTTGGGGGTGAGTGGATGAGCTGAGGTACAAGGTGGGATGAGTGACCATGTCACTGTCATGTGATGAGAGGCTTTTGGGTGGGGGAAGGGAAGACTTGTGACTTTGTTAGTTGTATCATGGGTGGAATGTCGGATTTGGAGTCAGGAATCCAGCCTCAGGTACTCACTAGCTGGTGATCCTAGGCAAGTTCTCTTTCTCAGTCTTGGTTTCCTCTTCTGTAAAATGGGGATAATAACAGAACCTACCTCATAAGGTTGGTGCAAGGTTCAAGGGAGTTAATATACATAGAGTTCTTTGCAAACCTTCTAGCTATCATTACTATTGTTATTTATTATTATTTTTAGCATAGGGATCTCAATGATCCCTATGTCTCACACACCAATATAAATGAACATCCCCCTAATCATCCTAGGCTTACAGTTTTCAAGTTGGGAAGGACTCTGGAGCACATTGAGGACTTAGAGGTACCTAAAAGTCACCAGAAGCTTTGTGAGAGGTCAGACTTGGCCAGAGTCTAACAGCTCATTATTGTCACAGGGTTGGACTTGCAGTGACTCAGTGGACTTGCTTGTTTAAAATGTATGGAAATAAAGTGACAAACTCTGGGGGAAGGGGAAGAAGATAAAAAGACCAACAACAAAAAAAGAGGAAATGAAAGCCAGCAAGACCTGGGATGACGCAATTTGTCTTCAAAACTTTGGTCTCTGCTGGGCCTTTTAACACAACTCACCTTCTCCAGCTGATTGATTTTCTCTTCCTGTGTCTCCACGTAATTCTTCTTTATAAAGATGATGAACTTCTTCATAATCCCAAGGGGGATACCGTCCCCCACAAATGTCTCCATGAGCTGAACAAACTGCGTCACAGTGAGGTAGTTCTGGGTGAACGGGCTCCTTATATTTGACTCTTGCTTGCTCAGAATTCTGAGGATTATTGGACGAAGCACTGGTCAGCAGGAAATAGAAGTTAGATAATCAGGAGAGAAATCCCCCAAAACATGAGGCAAATACTGAATGCCATGTGGGCATCTAATCAAGAATAGGAATAAGGATAATAGTAGCCTATTTATAGAGCTTTGTGGTTGGATCTATGTTATTTCCTTTCCTGTGTTCTCATTAACATAACTATGTGAGGAAGCTTCTTCTACTAGCACAGATTAGCACCTTTTCTTTGAACCCCTTGAGGACAGGATTGGTTTTTACCTTTTTCAGTCCTTAAGAGAATTTAGTATTTATATAGGTTTTTTTTTTTTCATTTTTCCTTTGTGGCAATCAGGATTAAGTGACTAGCTCAGGGTCACATAGCCTGTAAGTATCTGAGGCTGGATTTGAACTCAGCTCTCTCTGACTCTGAGGCTGGTTCTCTCTTCACTCTGCCATGCTGCTTCTAGCCTATACTTACAAAACACAGACACATACAAAAAGTTCCTAAAGCATTTGGCCAGTGATGTGACTTCTCTCCCATCCACACACACTTTTAATGTTTGAGAGGAGTAGGTAGGCATCTTGGGTTACCTGATCTTGAAAGCCACCAAGACCCTCATGCAATCAAGTGAGAAGAAAAGGTCACAGGGGCTTTGTTTTTACTACTTGTGGAGGAAGGAAAGGGACAGGGGCTGATCAGCCCCTGGGAAATGGATTCATGCAGTAATTAGTTAGTCTACTAGCCCATCCGTACATTGAGTTGCCATTCATCTCATCCTGGATTCAGTGTCATCAAGTACCTGCAAACCTGCGGTCCTCAGAGACTAAAAAAGCATCTCTGTTTTCTCCATATTTCATATAGTTCTTGGCCAGATCAGAAGTTAAGAGCTCGCCTGGAAGACCAGAGAAGACCAGAATAAAGACAAGTCAGTAGCTCTTCTTTCCCAGCATCTCTGTCACCCAATATAAGCATGTGCCAAGGGACAAAGGAAGGGAGAATTAAAGGTAGAGTCACCTGACCATGGCTTTCCTTCTATTAGCTGGCTCTTGGGTTCACAGACTGTGTCTTTGTCTCCAGTTTCTGAAAATTGTCAAAGGAAACCACAAATTAATTGGTTGCCGTGAAAGATGAAATTCTCGCCAGCAATTATTGTCCAGTTTTCCATTGTGGGAAATCACCCACATCCTGATGATGAAAACCTCCTTAGAGAGTCATCTTTCCCTGGGTAGCCTAAGATTTGTCATTACTATGACAACATCCAGAGGCTACTCAATAGCTGTGATTATTAGTGATAATTCCAAGATCAGTTACTACTTTTATTATCTTCATTCCTATGAGGTAAAGAGAAGCATTATTAACTCTGTTTTATGGCTTAGGAAAACAGGTTCAGCCAGAGGAGGGTCACATAGTAGTAGTAGAAACAGCTGACATTTCTATGATAGATGATTAGGGACTAGACCTGTCATTTTATGGAAGAAGGGAAATCCCTCTCCCAACCCAGGTCAACATCTTCTCTGTGACCTAGAATCTCAAAGAACTGCCTTTGAACATAGACCCAACACTGTGCCAAAAGTTGGATTTGACTTGAGGGTCTTAGGCAAGATTGTTCAAATATTAGTATCTACATTTTGCAGATAAGGAAACCGAGGCACAAAGTTTCAGTGACTTCTCCAGTGTCTAGTTTCAGACACTTATTTCAGTGTCTAATCTGTATGACTAGAAAACCCAAGGAAGGGGAATCTAATGTCAGCCTCTCCTGACTCCAAGTCTGCCAGGCCTTTTCCTACATGACTGATATAACTGAGTTACCCATCTCCATGACTACAGCTTTTTAAACTAGGTTACCATATTTAGGATTAGTGGGGCTGTAGGACCTCAGACTTAGCCGGTACAATTTTTTTGATTTTTTCCCCAATTATCAAGCATTTATTTGCTAACATTCTTATAATGAAAAACACAATCTGCGTAGTCAGCAGCGTCAATTCCCTCATGGCCCAAGTCCAAAAATATGTATCTCTCTCTGCATATTGAGTTCATTACCTTTTGGCATAACTTAAAAAAACAAACAAACCCTGATGTGATCCCTATCTCACCAAACAGGTTAAAAAATCAAGTTCAAAAGGAAACCACTTCCATATTGATGTGTTAGTGGAGAGTCACAGAGCCTTTTCTGAAGGCCTTGAAGTAGCCCAATTTAAAATTTCATCACGACACAAGACATTTTCTACATAGGAGGGAAGTACAAACTCTCTTTTGGAAATGGAATTAAAATAATTTTTAAAAAAAACCAGTTCCCTGGCATCAGACCCAACAAGTTCATAGCTCAAGTATTCTTACTCCATTTCCTGATCTGAATTCTCCCCTGGCTAGTTGGCTGTTGTAACCTATAACAAGTAAATGAAGAATTACTTCTATTTTTAATGTGTTCAGATTGCCTCCTTATGCGTAGAATTCCAGCACACAAAGAAGTCCCAGGCAAATATTATCCTGTTATCCTGAGGAGGCAATGCTGAGGAGCAGAACGTTAGAATAATGTAAAGTGTATCAATGGCGTTCAATGCTGTGGATTAGGAAAAACTTTTAGGGTCAATAAAAAATGAGCCAGTGGCAGGTCAGGGAATACATTCTCACCTGGGGGACTTTCTTCTGAGGGTGATTTGGAAACCTTGGGCTGCTCTTCATCTTCTTTGTGCTCTGCCAGCTGCCTTTGGCTGCTTTTCTCTTGAAGTATGGGGTTTTCTTCCAGGGAATCAGATTCTTTTTTTTTTATGGATGCTTTCTTCTCCATGGAGGTTTGTCCCTGCTCTACTGCAGATGTATCTTGGGACTTTCTTGCAGCCTTTTGCTCTTCCCCACCCTTTGGCAGTGATGTGCCTGAGCTCTTCCCTTCTGTGGCCGATTCACTCTCCTTTCTTGGTTCCTTGGAGTCTCTCTTCTCTTTTAAGGAGCTTTTCGGCTGTGAACTTGACTGTCTAGATCTTTCCTCCTCTCTGGATATTTTTCTCTCCTCTGCTTCTTGACTTAGCCTTTTCTGAGATTCTGGGGGCAACTCCTTTGCTGAAGAACTTAGCTTGCCATGAACTTTTTCATAATTTATTGTTTCTTGTGGCTTCGAGTCGTCTCTATCAGAGATATCTGTGGTAGACCAGGTAATGTTTTTATGTTCTTCTTCTTCATCCTCTTCTGGGGACAACAGCTTCTCAAAGGCCAAAAGGTGTTTCTTTATCTCTCCTGAAGATATTTGCTCCAATGTCTCAAAAGGGCTCCTCTCATCATCCAAGTCTCCCCAGAACTCAGCCGGTTCTATGTCTTGAAATTCAATGAAGGGCCCTAGTACAGAAAGCAAGACATTTGCTGACAAGATGACCACTTTGGTGATATTTGGTCAATATCCTATGAAAGGAAGGAGAGGATACTCTAATCAATCTCCTTCTAATATTAATATTTTTTGGTGATCTGGTTATTATTATCAGTTAAAAACCCAACTCTGGTAACCACATAATGTTTTAATGTTAAGTAATTGGGAGTTCGGGTCTAGTTAAGCACATTTCCCATAGCACCAATGAAAGAGGTATCAGGTATTTTTAAGGCTACAGTTACTATGCAGAGCGATAACTAATAATTTTTATATGTGGGACAAATAGCACAAAATGCTGCCTGTGAACCAACATTTTTGGGTGTTTGCAGTTGAGCAAACTGTGTTGGGAAGTAGGGTGAGGCACAATAATAGTTTCCTATTTTAACTCATTTTTCTTGCTAGATAAAGTATTAACTCAGTTGTTTCCCCACTGCTGAAGGACTTAAAAGGGTTTTGTAATGTTTTCTAAATTCCTGTACCCTAGGGGTAGCTGGATGGTACAGTGGATAGAGCACCAGCCCTGAAGTCAGGAGGACTTGAGTTCAAATCCAGCCTCAGACACTTAATACTTCCTAGTTGTGTGACTCTGGGCACTTCACTTAACCCCAATTGCCTCAGAAAAAAAAACAAAACAATTTCTGTGCCCTAGGGGAAAGCCCCAATTGTTTCACCCTAATTATAACTTTACTTCCACCATAGCAATAAGGAGATAAAGTATCTGTGTAGGAATAACATGATCTTGAGCTGAAGCTGTCACAATAATGATGGAGATGGTAGGACTGACAGGCTATCCCATCTGATGTTTTACTTACAATATCTTGGGTTACGGAATAGCTTCTTAACTATCTTTGGGCTTTTGTCATAGAAGTTTTCCAGCAAGGTCAGTATTCTCTCCCGGTCCAGGAACCCCATCTAGGCAAAATGTTTGTAGACAGTGGATTTGTAAGACCTAAGTTTCATTATACGGATAGTGTCAGTTCATTTTCATTACTAAGCCTCAGTTTTTCCACCTATAAAATGAGATGGTTGGATTACATAGTTGCTGAGCACCCATTCACAGCTTAAAAACTGGTATTTCTGGGTGAATTAATTCCTATGCTTTTCCAAATTTTTATAGATTCCTTAAGAAAATCACTCATTCACCCAGCATGCTCTTATAGATGGTCAGTGAATGTCAAGGAAGCTTAGAATACTCCCTGTGTGTCTCCTTAACTGTTAGTAACTCCCTAGAATTAATGGAATTAACAAGATTATAAAGGAAATAACACCAGCTTCACAAATATCATAATTAAAGTCAGTGATCTGAAAGATGTTCTCATTGAATTGTAAGCTCCTTGAGAACAGGAATTGTCTTTGGCTTTTTTTTTTTTTGTATTCTCAAGGCTTAGTATAGTGCCTGGAATACAGTAGGTGCTAATAAATGTTTATTGACTAACTCACTGAGTCTCCTGCACAAAGGTATTCATTTCCCCTGTCTAGGCATCCCTGAAATCTGAATTTTAGATTAAGTTCAGTGTTCTTCCAAAATCCAATCCTCTTTTTGAATGTGATTATTCTATTATAGATCTATTCCTATGTTATCAATAGGCAGCTGGGTAATGCACTAATAGAGCACTAGACCTGGAGTCAGGAAGAACTGAATTCAAATCTTGTCTCAGTCACTTATACTAGCTATGGACAAATCATTTGTGGTCTGTCTGCTTCATTTGCCTCATCTCTAAAATGGGGATAATAATAGCACCAAGTTCTAAGGGTTGTTGTGAGGATAAAATGAGATAATATATATAAGGTTCTATGTAAACCCTAAGGGGCTTCATAAATGCCAGCTATTATAAATGCCTTTTTGCTCATAAGCCTAACACAATGCTTTTCATAAAACAGATGCTTTTATAAAATGTCTAATGAACTAAATACTCTTTCCTATGAAGTCTTTAAATAATCTATAATTCTTTATCTTTTTAAAAAACTTACATTTGTCTTTTTTTTTTCTTTTATGAAAGGCATTGTGTTAGGTAGTAGAGATAGAGTTTCTAGAACTGGGCAAGGGGAAACTAATGATATTCTAATACACCAAGAAATCATAAAACAAAATTAAAAGAGTAAAACAAATAGAAGAGTATGTGAAACATCTCATCAGAAAAACAAATGATCTGGAGAAGAGATAGAAGAGAAAGAATATAAGAAATCAGATTAACTGAAAAATTACAATAAAAAGAATTTTGATACAATATTATAAGAAATTCTTATGGAAAATTGCCCTGAAGTTCTGGAACAAAAAGGCAAAGTAGAAATAGGGGGGGAAATGGACCAATCACTTCCTGAAAGAGATCCCAGAAAGAAAACTTACAGGAAAATCATAGCTAAGTTTCAAAGTTACCAGGTTGAGGAGAAAATATTGGAAGCAACAAGAAAAAAAAACAATTTAATATCATGAAGCTATGATAAAGAATACATAAGACCTACTAGCTACTATATTGAAGGACCACAGGTCTTGGAATATCATATCTTATAGAGTAAAAGAGCTGGTGTTATAACCAAGCGTTTCTTGACCCAGCAAAATTAAGTGTAATCCTGAATGAAAAAAATGGATATTTAATGAACTCAAAAGCTTTCAGGTTTCTATGGCAAAACTTCCAGAACTTAAGGGAAAATTTGACACATAATATCCATGAGAAATAAAAGATAAAAATCAAAGACCAATTATAAGGGACTCAATAAAATCAAGTTGTTTACTTTGTATACATGACAACATTAATAGTATTCTTATGATTGCCATTGTTATTTGGGTAGTTTGATAGAAAGGCTTGGACTGAACTAAGTGTGATGGGGTGATTCTCAAAAAATACACTATGTAGGAAGAGATTAAGAGTAATTACTTCATACAAACTAGGCTTTAAAGGAAACATTGATACTGAAGAAGCTAATAGGTGGATAGTACTGGAACCTTACTCTCATCAGGAAAGGATTAAAGGAGAAAGAATATGTATATCTAGAAAGTTATAAAAGTCTTTTAAATTCAGAAAGAAATAAGAGGGCAAGATGATAGGGTGAAGGAAGAGGATGAGGGAGGGACTCTTAGAGGAGTAGATAGGTTAAGGAATAATAGAACAAAGTAATGAGTAGAAGTAAAGCAGAAAAGGGAAGAGGGATAAAGTAAATAGGATGAGGATAAGGAAGAAGAATAGGAAGGAGGAAAATACACAACAAATCATTGTAGTTCAAAATGTGAATGAGATGAATTTAGCCATAAAACAGAAATATATAGCAGATTAAAAACTTGAATTCAACAGCAGGTTGCTTTCAGGAAATATGAAAATGAGAGATATATTTAAAAAAAAGAAAGGGCAGGAGTAGAATTTACTATGTAAAAAATAATCAGGGAAAGTAATCATGACCTCAGACAAAGTTAAAGTTAAAATAGATTTGATCAAAATGAAAAAACATACTGTCAGCAATATTATTCATTATTGTTTTAGACCATTAAAAATACCTAACTAGTATAAAATACCTAAATACATATCTGCAAAAACAGACACAGGAACTATTTGAACATAAACATAAAACACTTTTTATTCAAATAAACTCAGAATTAAATAACTGAAACAATATTTATTGTTTATATTTATTATTTATAAATCATATAAAATGATAATTTTACCTAACCTATTTATTCAATATCATCCCAATTAATTTACTATTTTACCGAATTAGAAAAATAATAACAAAGTTCATTTGGAAGAACAAAAAGTCAGGAACTTCAAAGAAACCAGGGGGAAAAGATATAAAGGAAGCAGATTTTACTATACTTTACTATACTTACTATAAAGTAAGAGCATTGTTGAAGTGTAAAAAGGATAATTTCAATTATTTTAGATTGAAATTTTCTTGTATAAATAAAAGTTAGGTTGTTGTTTGTCCTTTGTTTTCGAGGAGGACCATGACATCAGGTGAATTGGATTTAAGCCAGGGAGGGCTGGGCAAGGTCACCTGCCTCACTCTCTCTTTAGCTGAGTCCAGTGGCCAGAGAGAGATCAGGAGGACTGGAGATGGTCCCTGTGTGGAAAGAACCTTCCAAGGGAAAGAGAAATCCTGACATGCACCAGTTATAGAGCTGCTGAGACAGGTAGGCCCATGACAATGTTGCATCCACATGGCTGGATGATTGTTTAAATGGCAGTAAAGCTGCGCCTTGCTATCTGGGAGCTGCCTGCAATCCGCTTTGCACCCAGACAGAGACAAACCACTGAGGTCGGTGCAGGCTCCAGCTGCCCACTTATTTTGTCCTCAAGGGGATGCAGATGGGCCCTCAGGCCAGCTCTGCTCCCTCTGCTAAACCCCCGGTGGGGTCTTTCTCAGACTGATGCTGCCTGTAAGGATTACCCATGGCTCCCCCAAACTATGGCTCCGGGGGAAGGGGAGGCAAAGAGCTTGGGAACCAATCAGTGTGCAGCTCTGTCTCTCTCTGTGTTTCTGTGTCTCTGTCTCTCTCTGTATGTTTCTGTGTCTCTGTCTCTGTGTGTTTCTCTGTCTCTATCTGTTTCTCTGTCTCTTTCCCTGTGTATGTCTATCTCTGCCTCTCTTTTCTCTCTGTTTCTATTTCTCTGTCTATTTCTCTGTCCCTCTTTCTCTCTATCTCTGTCCCTGTGTGTATGTCTCTGTCTCCACTTCTCTTTATCTCTCTGTGTGTATATGTGTCTCTGTCTGTCTCTCTGTCTCTGTTTCTCTGCCCCTCTTTCTCTCTGTCTCTGTCCCTGTGTGTATGTCTCTGTCTCCACCTCTCTTTATCTCTCTTTGTGTTTCTCTGTCTGTGTGTGTGTGTTTCTCTGTCTCTCTGTATATATGTGTCTCTGTCTGTCTGTCTCTGTGTCTCTATCTCTCTTGTCTCTCTGTCTCTTTCATACATTCTCTCAAAGATTACTTGCCCTCTACATCATATTTAATCTTATATTATTTTGATTCCTATATGCCATCTCCCCGTTGGAATTTAAGCTCCTTGGGACAAGGGCTGTATTCATTTTTCCTTTACTCCCCTGCCCCACCAAAGATCATCTAGTCAAACCCTTTCATTTTACAGTTGCTGAAGCTGAGGGAATAGGTTAAGTGGGCTGTCATACCATCTGTCCATTTTATAGGTAAGAAAACTGAGACAGGGGAATACAAGGATACTTATTCAAGATCTCACAAATAGTATCAGAGGTAGAATTTGAATCCAGGACCTCTGACTCCAGAGACAAGGCTCTTTCCATTACACCAACCTATGAATATTAGTCATTTCTGTTTCTAGCAATTTTCCTTATAAATGTAAATATCATTAATAGAGAGACCTGGGATTTTCTTTAAATACTATATTCATTCACAAATAATATTAAAAGCAGTCAGACAAACAATACCAGGCCATAATGGAGTCAGGACTTTAGTTAGTACAATACCTTTTAGGTAGGGCGCTCCACTGTTTGTTTTTTGTTTGGGCCGGGGGGCGGAGGGGGAGAGAGTGGAGCTTTTTGTTTGTTGCCTTTTTTTTCTTTTAACAATATATTAATTTAGACACAAATAGATTAAAAGGTTAGAGAGAAAACTTGAAGGTAGGAAAGTCAGAGTCCAGGTCAGATGTTCTTCATTCTCCTTGAGTTCAAGCCTGGGGGTCAGAACAGTGGGAGGAGCCACTGGATGATAGAGAAGGAAGACAGACATGGCCATGAGAACAAGTGGGATGGGGAAGGACCTCAAATTCATGGCTAAGGATGAGCAGTAAAAGGAATTTGGGATGTTTGAGCCGAAGGGAGGATTTGGAAGGGAGGAATTTCTGTTCTTGCCATGTCCTTGAAGTAAATAGCTCTTTGCAAAAATTAATTAATGTTGATTGATTAAATGGAACTGAGGAAGTGGGAGCTCCCCCTGTTGTGGGAGGAAACATACCAGAATGGGGAGGGGGGAGAGTTTCAAGACAATAGCATAAGAGAAGGATCACCCCAACCTCTTAGGGATATCCCTCCCACCTCCTCCATCTGTGGGAGAGCTGTAGCCAGCCTTTCTCTGGGAACCCCATCTGCTGGGATGAGCATGTGGGTTGGGAAAGGAAGGCCAGAGGCTTTTACATCCAAACCAAAGGAAATCACAAATCTGGTGTAGCAGGAAAAAAAAAATCACAGTACCCCAAATCCTCTAACATGCAGTGAAATGGAAGGGATGGGACCTGGGAATGACTTTTTACTTGGTCTCCTATAATTGAAGAATGCCCTGAAGCCTTCCAAGGGACAGTTCTATTGTCTGGAAGGGCTCTCTCCAGCTTTACTGAAGCATTCTTGGCACATTACTTTTTGTCCTTGGAGAGGGCCTGAGCAAGCCACCAAATAGGGCCCCAGAACTCCTTGGCAATGGAAAGCTAGGGCTTCCATGATGGGCAAATGAGGAACACACAAAACAGATTGGTGACTCCCCCAGGATATCTCTTCCTGGACACCAGGAGGTGGAGACCTGGATCTGTCTGCTATTTCTCTCTCAAGATGCAACTGTGTCCATATAATAAGAAGCTATTTCCATCATGTTTGCATCGGAACTATTCCAAGACCATCTGGTATTCAAAGGTACACTGATGCCCTCCCAAACCACAACCTACAAACCTGATAAAAACACATTTATCCTCTTCTTGGTCTCTCTCTGAAGGCTTGCTTTCCATCACCCCTTTTTTGGGGTGCATTTAATAAAGTGATTTCTGGATATAATATCTATTTCTGCCTCCCCAGAATTGAATTTGTAGTTAACAACAAAGAGAAACAGACAAAACTCCTTATAAAGGGACCACATCTCATAAGGCATTCAACATTCTGCTCTGAGAGTCCTCCACCCGTGGGCCAAAAGGACAGAAGTGTGTCTCATCTGTTCTTTGAGACAAAGATTAATGAATAGAGTTACTGGGGGGTTAACTTCCTTTCATTCACATCCTTGTTGTTGAATACAGTTCCTTCCACTTCTGCATATGTCCCTCTGACTCTACTCATATACAGTGGCCCACATTTCTCCAAATTCCCACTCTCACCATTCTCTATGTCATAGTCACCCTCTCTTACGCTCCCAGTACCACAATTTGTCCAGCCATTCTCCAATGGATGAACACTCACTTGGCTTCCAGGTCTTTTGCAAATTCCCTGGGATGCATTTCCCTTATGCAAAGGGCTCTGCCAGCACAGAAATGAAAGAAAACCATTCACTGATAATCCAAGAAAGGCAGGTGCTGTGGAAAGGATGCTGGAGGTGGAGTGAGAGAACTCAGGTTCATGGCTGCTTACCAGCTGTGTAGGCAAACCATTTTCTCTCTCCAGGGCTATGTTTCATCCTCTGTAAAGCCAGGAGCTCAGGCTAGAAGGGTCTCTAAGGTCTCTTCTAAATCTCAGTCTGTGATCCTGGGCTCCACCAGCATAAGAATGGAAAGAACTGGTCTTGGACCCTGGACAAGGATTCTCAGGTAGCTTACCTTTGCATTGTCACAGGCCAAGAAGAGTTGTAAAAACCTTTGCCTCGATTTGTCCCGTTTGACGGTTTCGAAGAGGTCATCTGCACTCTGGCAAAAGTGCTTCAGGAAGTCTGTGAACATTTCACTTGTTAAGTCCTTAACACAGGGAAAGATCTCCTATCAAGGGAAAGAGAAGAATGGATTGGTTTAAAGCCACAATCTCCACTAGGATCCCATATTTAGAGTCATCGAGTCGAACCTGGAGCGGTAAGGAGACTGAAGCACAGAGAGATGAGGGACTTGCTCAATATCATTTGAGTGGTAAGAGAGCAGAATCAGAATTTGAATCTAGGATGCTCCTGAGAAGACCCCCCCAAAAAAAAACACAAGAAATTGGAGGGCTACAAGAATATTTCTCTGCCCCAATTCACAGTCAAGTTAATATTGCCCTGGAGGAAACCCACCACTCCCAGCCTTCCATACTCCTTTTAACTGGTCTACTAGAGAGGCAATGTGGCAAGATGACTGGAGGTGCTGTGTAACTTTAGACAAAGAAGTTAACCTTGTTAAGCTTCAGTTTTATAAACTGTAATATAAAACTTTAGAGTCATAAATTGGAGCAGGAAGGTCATCTAGTCATATCCCCTCATTATTACAGTGGCAACTGGGGCCCACAAATCATAGTGACTTTCCAAAGTCATCCAGCTAGCAAGTGTCAGAGTCAGCATTTGAACCAGAATCCTCTGGTTATTATACTCAGCCATGACTCTTTCACTTCCTTGTATTCCTTGGAGGCAGAGGAAGTGACTGAATAACCCCTGGTCATCCTTTCTCATCTCAGGATCCTGAGATTCTACCAACGACAAACCATCATTTCACAAGAACTGAGCATTTTCCATCTTCTTTCCAGGGCCAACCATTGAGAGTTGGAAAAGAGATATTACATAGTCCAACCTCCCCTCATTTTACAAACATAATTGAGGACACAGAGTTTCTTGATGACTTGCTCAGGATTACTCAAGTAGCAGTTGAGAGAGAGGAATTGAACCCAGACCCTCAGCCCCTGAATCCAGTATCCCTTCCACAGGAGCAGTCTATCTCATTGCCAAGGAAAGCATTCTCGAGCAGGGGATATTTTTGGCTGAGCCCTCTGAGGCTAGTGTGAGAAAAGATGATTGATTTACAGGAATCATCTTGTTTCATTTTCATCATTTGAGAAATGACCCCAAAGCCACCTGACAGTAGGGAAGCTAGTAAAAAGAAGATTTGTTTTAAACCCTCTTCTTAGAGATGCTTTAATGCTTCGGATCTATAGCCTATGGGTTCTCTGAACAAGAACAGCCCTACTCTCCAAATGTGGGCTGGATGACATCAGTAACATCCACTGCCAGAAAGAACCACAGTCCCTAAGCCTGAGAAGAATGATTGGGACTGTTTCCCGGAGTGTGCTTCTGAAAAAGAAAACTGACAGCATTCAGGGGCTTTGTACTCTTCATGGCTTTCCTATGGCTGAGCAATTGAGATTCTCAAGCCTGAATATGATCCTGGAAATTCATCTGGGGCCCAGCCTCAGTTTCCTTATTGGCAAAGTGGAAATAATCCTACTCTGCTTTTTTCTAAGAGGTTCTGACTTGTGAGCTCATCAACATAGAAACAATAAGTAAAAATTTAAAAAAAAGATATAAAACAATTTTAGTTAAAACTTTCTCTTTGCTATTCCTAGCCTCAATTACTTACTAGCTGTGGGAGCCTGATTTAATCTGTTTTCTGCTTGTTTTCTCATCTGTGAAAGGGGGACAATAATAACAAATACTTCCCAAGGCTGTTTTGAGGCTCTAATGAGTGAATATTTGCAAATCATTTTGAAACTCTTCAAGTACTACAGAAATGCTATTTATTATTATTAAAAGCAGTCATTTTGCTGATGCAGTCTGAGAAAAATATTCCCAAACTACAATATTTTTTTGGGGGGGAGATTCATTTAGGAAAAATACTATCACATAAAGCTACTTAGTACAAACACACGTCAATATATTGTTCCTAATCCAGGTCTTTATGCCTATAATCAGGCCTAGAATGCAGCTAGCTCTTCAAATGTTGCCCCCCCAAATGAAGATTTGCTGCATCCTTCCTCTTCCTCCTTGAGTTAAAACACTGCCCTCCTCCCAATTCCTTCATGTTGATTAGTGTGTGTTTTGCATTTAATTCTCTGTTCTTATTATTTTTAATAGAATGGAAGATGGCTGAGATCAGGAGCTTTTATTTTTGCTCTTCCATCCCTTGCCTCTTCCCATTAAAAGCTAAACTCCTTGAAGCCAGGACTTGGTTCATTTTGTAGTTATATCCCCAGAATCTGTCATATGGTACAGAGTAGCTGCTTAATAAACATCTCCAGTTTGATTAGAATTTAACTGGACTGAATCCAATTTCTTTTTCAAACATGATTCGACATCAGAATCCATTTCCATCAGCCATCTGTTAGAAAACCAAACTGAATTAAACACAGTGACCTCTGTGGATTAGAAGTGACTTGGGGAAATTCTCCTCCTTTCTTGTGTGGGTTTTTTGTGTTTACTTTTTGCTTTGAAAATCAATGTGCTGAGAATAGCAAGTGCTTGAGAGTGATAGGGAAAGCCCTCTGCTTTCTTGGCAGTTGGTCTCCATAGTTCTTTAATTGTAGATATGCTAGAGGTTTGATGAGGTGAGAGAAGTAGTATAGGGAAGAAAGGCAGATGGTGAAACTCTTTATTTTGGGTGCCGACTCCCAGGATGCCTCTATAAGATTCAGAGGCAAACTGGAGATTTCAAGGCAGTCTGAAAACAGGGGATAACAGAGTATTGAATTATGTGCTTTAATTCTATGTGACCCTGGAGAAATTGTGTATTACTATAACAGTGAGGGGGGGGGGATACTTTTCACAGGCTTTCATGCCTTCATCAGGAAAGCGTTTTTCTTTTTTTTTTTTTAATGACTATCAAGAAGCTAATAATAGTCAACAAAGGAGCCATATATACTTAATCATTCAAACAGAAAAAAGCATCTGTAATAAACACGATTAATTGAATAGAAAAGCCTTATTAGCCAGCAATAATAAAGCAGATGAGAACCTTGACACATGCTGATTTCAGTCCTGTCCAGAAAATAAGCTTAATTCCTCTAGGTGTCCCACTGTAGACAAGCCCCAGCTTCTACATATGAAGGAAGGAAGGAAAGAAGGGAGAGAGGGAAGAAGGAAAGGATGGAAAGAGGGAGGGAGGAAGGAGATAAGGAAGGAGAGAGGAAGGAAGGGAGGAAGGGAGAGAGGAAGGAAGGAAGGAGGGAGGGAGAGGGGAAAGGAGAGAGGAAGGAGGGAGTAAAGGAGAGAGGAAGGAGGGAGGGAAGGAGAGAGGAGAGGAGGGGGGAGAGGAAGGGAGGAGAGGAAAGGAGAGAGGAAGGAGAGGAAAGGAGAGAGGAAGGAAGGAAGGAAAGGAAGGAAGGAAGAAAGGGAAGGAGGGAGGGAGGGATGGAGAGAGAAAAAGAAGGGAGGGAGGGAAGGGAGCAGGAAAGGAAGAAAGGCAGTCAGTCTTTGGAACTCCTAGCTTCCTTCAGGGCTCATCCTGAATGCTTCCTGTTTCAAAGAACTTTTCCTAAATCGCCAATGAAAAAAGCATTAATAAACTATGCTCTAGGCATTGTGTTAAGGAAGATAAACACAAAAAATGAGAAAAGCCCCTGCCCTCAAGGTGCTTACATTCAAATGGGAGGATGCAGACAAATATAGGGGAATTAGAAAAAAAGAGTTTTGGTCTTCGGAGTCAATTAGGTAGTCATATGTCAAGCCCCTTCAAGAAACAAGGATAGTATTGTTTTGATTATTGTCCTCAGATAAAGAAATTGGAGAGAAATAGTGGTAAGGGTAGGTACGGGAGCTAGTGTGGGACAACGGGAAGATTGACAAGATGGCCTTCTGGGTAGAAAGTGGAATCATTTTGTATCACATGTTTTCTACATTCATTTATTTCTAAGTATGATGTATCCCTCCCTAGTAGAATATAAGCTTTTTGAGGTCAAGGACTGCCTCATTTTTGTTTTTCCATTCCCAGAGCTCAACAGAGCAGCTGGCACACAGTAAATCTTTAATGAATTCTTGATGTTTTCCATATGTTATACAAAGCCATGACATTAAGGGAAAGGCTGCATGTAACAATGAAACAAGTATGGAACAGGTTTAGTGACAATACAATGTGTCTCTTTTGGCTCTAATGTATTTAGTTTTTATGAGGGATAAGTATATCTCTAGAATTTAGTGCAGTACCTGGCACATAGTAGGTGCTTAGTAAATGCTTGGTGACTGACTTAGTTTCTTCTTAAAGCTGTCTGCTCAAAAGTAGAAGCCAGTGAACTGAATTCTTTTTGATGCAACAAAGAAACTGAAATCTTAGCCTACCATTTAATAAAAATCATTCTCTAGATTCATGTTAGCTATGGTGATTTTTCTTTAATTAAATGCAACACTTTAACATAAAAATGAAAATAATAAACATTTTGAATTAACAACACCAAAAACCCTTCTAAAATGAACACCTAAAACATGTTTCCCTGCAAAGCATGCCCACATAGGAGGCACCCCAAACCCCCATATTTATTTGATAGTTGGGTTTATTCTGTTCTTAATTACTTTAAGAGCACTCCATTGAATAACTAAAAAAATAATGTTCTCTGTAGATCTATTCTACACATCCCAAGGTTTATCCCTATAAACTTTAACTCTTGGTGGGAAAATGAGCCAATGATGTTTCTATATAAATGATGTTTTTAAAAAGCCACACAAAGGAGCTGATAATTCATGATAAGAGTATAGATTTGGAGCAGGAAGGGAACTTAGAGGTCATTTTATAAATAAAGAAAACTGAGGCTTGTAGAAATAAGTAACTTGTCCAAAGTCACACAGTTAATAAAAGTCTGTCTAGCAGCAGGATTCAAACTCAGGTCTTCAGGACTCCAAGCCCAGGAGGCTATCCATTAATTATGCCCTCCGCTGCTTCTCAGTTTCATTCTTTTCAGTTTGACAAGCAGAAAGATAGAGTGATAGCCTCCTATTACACAGTTGAATGGAATCCTCCACTTATATCAGAAGTATCTTTTTTTTGTTTGTTTTTTGTTTTTTAAATCTATTTTTTTTATTTTATTTGCATAACATATGTGTGGGTAATTCTTCAACAATAACCCTTACATAGCTTTCCGTTACAAATTTTTCCCCCAATTCCCCACCCCTCCCCTAGATGGCAGGATATCCACTACATGTTAATTATGTTAAAATATTGGCAAATCAAATATATGTATACATATTTCCAAACTTATCATTGGTGTACAAGAAAAATCTTATCTACACAAACGATATATCAGATAAAGGAAACACAATGTAAGCAAACATCAATCAAGGAGTATGAGAATGTTATGTTGTGGTCCACATTTCGCATCCCTCTCTCTGGGTGTATATGGCTTACTTCAGTGAACAATTGGAGGTGGTTTGAAACATTTCATTGTTGAAGAGAGCCATGTCCATCAGAATTGATCGTCATATAGTACTGTTGTTGCCGTGTATAATGATCTCCTGGTTCTGCTCATTTCACTCAGCATCAGTTCATGTAAGTCTCTCCAGGCCTCTCTGAAATCATCTTGCTGGTCATTTCTTACAGAACAATAATATTCCATAGTATTCATATACCATAATTTATTCAGCCATTCTCCAATTGATGGGCATCTATTCAATTTCCAGTTTCTAGCCACTACAAAAAGGGCTGCCACAAACATTCTTGCACATGTGGGGCCTTTTCCTTCCTTTATGATTTCTTTGGGATATAAGCCCAATAGAAATGCTGCCGGGTCAAAGGGTATGCACAGTTTGATAACTTTTTGAGCATAGCTCCAAATTGTTCTCCAGAATGGCTGTATCCGTTCACAGCTCCACCAACAATGCATCAGTGTCCCAGCCCTCCCACAACCCCTCCAACATTCATCATTAACTTTTCCTGTCATTTTAGCCAATCATATCAGAAGTATCTTGACTGGAGAAAATCAATGCTACAGATACTTGGGCTACTGATGGGCAGAACTCAGTGTCTGCTCTAAACATTTTTCTGAGGTTTCCTCTCTTGTTTTGGCTCTTCAGAGACTGTAGTTTGGCTCCAGGAGTGTTTTCTGGGCCATTTCCAGCTTAGTTCACACCCTCTAAGCCTCAGTTTCCTTCTTTGTAAAATGTGGAGATTGTACTCGACTTTAAGGTCCTTTCCAAATCTAAATCTATGACCCTATGGAGGAGGGACTTTAGAACAAACTGGTTTCAAGTGAACCAGGGGAAGTCACACCATGCCTTTGTTTTTTCATTTGAGTCCGACAGATTAAATTGCCTTTCCCAAGAAATGTGAGAGCATGGAGGGATGAAGACAGCTTTGTCGACAGCAGGCAAGGTAACAAGAGACTCTGTCTCTACATGGAGATCATTTTCCTACTGCTTCTACATTCTCCTGGGTTCTCCTCTGCCTTCCTATCCATTCAGCTCTACAGCAGAACTGGGAAGGATTGGCAGTATTATTTGAAATTATGTAATGTAATTTCTAGGTTAATTAATGGTTACATCATTGCCAGGAAAATGTGAGGAAGGCCTCCTGCATGTCAGGAATACACTCTGTGGGGAATTTGGATAAGTGGATAAGTGGATAAGACATTGAACTAGCAGTAAAAAAAATTAATTAGTTAATTAAAAAAAATATCTAATTCAAATACTACCTCAGATACTTATTAATTCTGTGTCCCTATCAAGGGCCAACTCAATTAATCTTCCTAATCCTCAGTTTCCTCCACTGTAAAACAAAGAGACTAGACTAGACAGCTTTCCAGCTCTGAAGTGATCATCCTGATCCGGCCAAGAGTTGTACCAGATGGTCAATCATGGATTGGTGGTGGTCTGCATCACCAGGGAACTTCTGAATCAATGAAATCTCAAACCCATTTGAGTGCTTGAGTGCTGAACTATTGATTGAAAAAAAATTCCCTTCTTTCCAGCTTCCTATTCCACCTTTCCCCTCATGCTTACATGGGATAGGGATCTATACAATAAAATGCCCAGTTACCTGAAGGAGATCATATAAGAGAAAGGAAGCAAGTACAAAATGAGATTCAACAGTTTCACTTAGAAAGTTTCTAGTGTTCAGAAATATTGGTAAAAGAAGAGTTGCTTCTAAAAGTGTGTGTGTGTATGTGTGTGTGTGTGTATTTAAATGCCAAAGTGAATATGATTCCCCATTAAAATCCAGAATTTTGCTAAAAACTCCCAGTGTTTCATAGTGAGTAAACCTACACCTAACTAGTTTAAGTGACTGAAATTAATTTGGTCATCTTAATTAGTACATTTGTTGGCAGAGGAATCGGTCCTGACTGGAACCAAAACTTCCATGTAAGTTGGTTGTTCACATACTATTTTTTGTCATAAAGGAGAAAGAAGAAGGGAATAAGCATTTATTAAGCACCTATTATGTGCCAGGCATTATACACATATATATTTACTGTGTACTGTATTTTATAAATATTTTCTTATTTTATCCAACAAAGCAGGGGTAAAAGAGAAGTACATTTGGTTCTATGGGAACCACTAGAAGAGGAGAGAAAGGAGAAGGAAATGACTGCGAAACTGACACACAAAAATGGCTATGATAGAAAACCTACACTTTTTATGTATTTTCTTTCACTTATTCTTCTATAACACACATGTAAATTCCAAGATGTTCCAGCTATGAACACTGAAATTCTTATTTAATCTTCCCATAGTTCTTGACAGTTTTTTGATTTGTAGTTTTATCAACTATAAACTTTAAAACTTTTAAAACAATCACATGCAAATAAACTGATGGACCACAATCTCATGCAGCTTTCATTGCATTTTCATTAATCATTACTCTGCTTTCAATACTTTTGAAATACATTACCTGAAGGGCAATTCTCTATGGAGTATTCTCAATAATTTGTCTTACCTCAACATTTTATCTGAGAGGCTGTTTCTTCAGAAGTGGATTTTATTTATTTTCCTTATGCAAATATTGTTATCTGCCCCTTTCTTTTTTTTCTGAGAACAATTGCATTTTTAACTAAAATGTGTGTAATGGCCACAGGTACAAGACAATCACAGTCATAAAGAATTATATGCTACTTTCCCAAGCAAATAACAAGAGTAGTAAAGACTAATACATGAAAGATCAAGCCTTTAGAGTAGCAGTAGGGACAGCACAGGAGAGACTTTTTATTAAGTCCTAAAGACATAGCTTTAAACATTGCTCAGTGGCTAAGGGCTTTGGATATTGAAAGAAATACAAAAGACAGAGTCATGGAATGGAAAGAATACATTTGATTTTAGATCAGTTGAGTCTAAATGCTGCTTCTTTCAGCTCTTTCTGATTGTCTGACCATAGGTAAATCATTTTACCTCTATAGCCCTCAGTTTCTCTATCTTTAATGTGTTTTTTATTTTTTATTTTTTTTAATTTTTATTAAAGCTTTTTATTTACAAAACATATGCATGGGTAATTTTTCAACATTGACTCCTGCAAAATCTTCTGTTCCAAATTTTCCCTTCCTTCCTCCTACCCCCTCCCCAGATGGCAGGTAATCTAATATATGTTAAATATGTTAAAATATATGTTAAATCCAATATATGTATACATATTTATACAGTTATCTTGCTGCCCAAAAAAAACATCGGATCAAGAAGGAAGGGGAAAAAACCTGAGAAAGAAAACAAAATGTAAGCGAACAACAACAGAAAGAGTGAAAATGCTATGTTGTGGTCCACACTCAGTTCCCACAGGTTTCTCTCTGGGTGTAGATGGCTCTCTTCATCACTGAATAATTGGAACTTGTTAGGGCCCAAAAAGTTGGGGACCCTGATAAGAAGTTTGTCTTGACTTGAGGATAAGAAGATATTGTGTGCAGTTCCCTTGACGAACATGAGACCCAGAGACTTGATGAGATTACTGATAATGGCTCAGATAAAAGAGTTATTCAAAGTGATCTAAAAAACAGGCTTTCCCCAGGTGTGCTCTGTTATCAGGATGTGAGCTCCACTATCTTTCTGACTTCCTCATGTCAATACAGAGTTAATTGCTAAAAGCTGGGTTGGCTAGGGGGATAAAAGGTGTGACTACAGATGGTGAGAAGGGCTGGCTGGGGGAAAAGTGCCTCAATAAAGAGCAACTTGATTTCATCTTCTTCTGGCTTGTGACTCTCCTTTGGGGAACACTCGGGTCGTGTCCGGATGCACACTGAAGCTTGGGAAAAGGTAAGACCCAGCTGCCCTCAGGTATAATACCTGGCAGAACTAGTTTGAATCATCTCATTGTTGAAGAGAGTCACGTCCATCAGGATTGATCATCATATAGTCTTGTTGCCGTGTATAATGATCTCCTGGTTCTCCTCATTTCACTTAGCATCAGTTCCTGTAAGTCTCTCCAAGCCTCTCTGAAATCATCCTGTTGGTCGTTTCTTACAGAACAATAATATTCCATAACATTCATATATCATAATTGATTCAGCCACTCTCCAACTGATGGGCATCCATTCAATTTCCAGTTTCTAGCCAATACAAAAAGGGCTGCCACAAACATCTTTGCACATGTGGGTCTCTTTCCTTCCTTTAAGATCTCTTTGGGATATAGGCCCAGTAGAAACACTGCTGTGTCAA
The DNA here is from genome assembly GCA_023553655.1 of Myrmecobius fasciatus. NCBI lineage: Eukaryota > Metazoa > Chordata > Mammalia > Dasyuromorphia > Myrmecobiidae > Myrmecobius > Myrmecobius fasciatus. The sequence continues at coordinate 395,280 of JAJPUD010000413.1, forward strand.
AGGTTATGCACAGTTTGATAACTCTTTGAGCATAGTTCCAGATTACTCTCCAGAATGGTTGGATCCATTCACAGTTCCACCAACAATGTATCAGTGTCCCAGTTTTCCCACATCCCCTCCAACATTCATCATTATCTTTTCCTGTCATTTTAGCCAATCTGACAGGTGTGTAGTGGTATCTCAGACTAGTCTTAATTTGCATTTCTTTGATCAATAGTGATTTGGAGCACCTTTTAATATGACTAGAAATAGTTTTAATTTTTTCATCTGAAAATTGTCTGTTCATATGCTTTGATCATTTAACAACTGGAGAATGGCTTGATTTCTTTTAAATTTGAGTTAATTCTCTATTTTAGAAATGAGGCCTTTATCAGAACCTTTGAATGTAAAAATATTTTCCCAGTTTATTGCTCCTCTTCTAACCTTGTCTGCATTAGTTTTGTTTGTACAAAAACTTTTTAACCGAATATAGTCAAAATTATCTATTTTATGATCAATAATGATCTTCTTCTTTGGTCACAAATTCCTTACTCCTCCACAGATCTGAGAGATAAACTATCCTATGTTCTTCTAATTTGTTTATAATATCATTCTTTATGTCTAGATCATGAACCCATTTTAACCTTATATGGTATTAGGTGTGGGTCAAAGCCTTATGTGCCCCTTTCAACAATCAACCATGTACATTTGATGGGAACAGCACCAAACACTTAGGACCACTCATATAGGACCGGAAGTGGGCTCAGAAGCCATCTAGTCAGTACAGCCTCAACATGATGAAGAGAAGAAAACTGAGACCTCAGGAAGTAGTGTGACTTATACAAGGTCACAAAGATCATGAAGATCAGGGGTAGCATTTGAACCCTGCTCCTCTGTCTCCAGAGGCAATATTTTTTCCAATGTGTTGCTGCCCTCCATTCCCCTTATTGCATAATTAATACAGATGTGTATTAAAATTTGTGTTAATACATAATATTGTTCCCAAAGGTAATGGATAAGTAAAATTGACAGAAGGTTTTTATGCAGATATTGAATTATTTAATTTCTCACCTTTATAAAGCCTTCTTCATCTGTCTTATCTTTCATTGATCCCACAAATTCCAATGGATGATAAAGTTTCTCTGGGGAGGAAAGGAAGAGAGTGATTCCATTAGTTTGGTTGTAATGCATTTTCCATGTAAGCTCTAATTTTTAAAGCCATTGGTTTCTTCTCATTATTAACCGGTACTTGCAGAAAATATTGCCATTGGACTTGGAATCAAAGACACAGACAAAAGAAAAGTTGCTTTTTGGTTTTAAGTAGACCTCTCATTTTGGGAGTTTAGGGAGTTTAGGGAGTTTAGGGAGTTCCCAGTGAGAAACTTACATCAAGGAAAACCAACTTTTCTCCGTAACTTACAGCCATAGAAAATTGCCACTGGTACTGAGAAGTTCCCCAAGCTCAAGTAGCCAATATAGATCAGATGTAGAACTCTTTCTGACTCTGAGATCAATTAGTTAATTTGATTTTTTTAAAGATAATCAGCATAAAAAATAAAGAAGGGTGCCTGCAGTACCAATGAAGAGAAAATTAAAGCAATGATCAGGAGTTATTTCACCCAATTACATGCTAATACAATTGGCAATCTAAGTGAAATCAAGGAATATTTACAAAAAAAATAAATCTCCCAGATTAACAGAAGAGGAAATATTTAACCCTATATTAGAAAAAGAAATTGCAAAAGCTTTAAATGAACTCCCTAAGAAAAACTTCAGAGCCAGGAAGAGTCACAAGTGAATTTTATGAAAGTGTTAAAGAACAATTAATTTCAATACCATATAAACCATATAATATACAGTAGTAAGTGATCAAAATATTTAGTGTTTAATAAACCCAAAGATCCAAGCTTTGGAGACAAGAATTCACTATTGGACAAAAATTGCTGGGAAAATTGGAAAGCAATTTGGCAAAAATCAGGCATAGATCAATATCTCACATTGTATATCAAGGTAAGGTCAAAGTGGACATATACTTTAGACATATCCTAAGTAAAGAAGTGGAGTATGGAAAATGTACTTGTCAGAAAAACGAATAAATGAAGAGCTTATCATCAAAAAAGAGTTAGCAAAAATCATGGGAAGCAAATGGTTAATTTTGATAACATGAAATTAAAGATTCTTTTCAAAAACAAAACTAATGCAGCCAAAATTAGAAAGCAAGCAAGAAAATGGGACACAAACTTTATAGCAAGTTTCTCTGATAAAGGCCTCATTTCTCAAAGATATAGAGAACTGAGCCAAATATATAAAAATAAGAGCCATTCAACAATTGAGAAATAGTCAAAGGATATGAGCAGTCAGTTTTCAGAAGAAATCAAAGATATCAAAAGTCACATAAAAATGCTCTAATTAACTCTTGATTGAGAAATGCAAATTAAAACAGCTCTGAGATATTACCTCATAACTGTCAATTTGGCTAATATGGCAATACAAATACTAGAAGGGATGTGAAAAATAGGGACACTAGTGCATTGTTGGTGGAGTTGTGGAGTCCAAACATTCTAGAGAACAATTTGAAACTATGCCTAAAGGGCATAAAAACTGCACATTCTTTGACCCAGCAATACTACTACTAAAGATCTATATCCTAAAGAGATCAAAGACAAGAGGAAAGAACCTATATGTACAAAAGAAGTGGCTCTTTTCTGGTGACAAAGAATTGGAAATTGAAGATGGAAATTCCCCTTTATTTTAAGGAATGTAATAGTAATAGTATATGCGATTTTTTCTTGCACAACAAGATAAGTGTGGAAATATGTATACCCGTATTCAATTTGTCAAGTATTTTAACATAATTAACATGTAGTGGATTTCCTGCCATCTAGGGGAGGGGTAGGGAGTAGGGAGGAAAAAATTTGTAACAGAAAGCTTTGTAAGGGTCAATGTTGAAGAATTACCCATACATATGTTTTGCAAATAAAAAGCATTAATAAAAAAATAGTAATAGTATATGATTATGATAGAATACTACTGTGCTATAAGAAATGATGAGCAGGATGGTTTCAGAAAAAACTTGGGAAGACTTAAATGAACTGTTGCAAAATGAAGTGAGCAGAAGCAGGAGTATATTGCACAAAGTAATAATGTAACAATGATCATCTGTAAAAGACTTAGCTAATTTGATCAAGAAAGTGATCCAAGACAGTGATATCCACTTCTAAAGAGAGATCTGATGATCTCTGAGTATAGATTGAAGTATACTTTTAAAATTTCCTTTTTCTTTTTTGCAATATGGCTAAACATATCTTGAATGACTTTACATGTATAATTGACATTATATTACTTGCATTCTCAAAGGATGGGGGAAGAGTTGTAGAAAGGAAGAGAATTTGGAACTCTTTTTTTTCAAATAAATAACAAATGATTTTTAAAAATACTCATCGCCTCTTTTACATAACATATAGAATCAATCAACAAATATTTACTGTGGCTATTAAGCACAGTACACACTGGGCTGGGAGCTGGGGATAAAAAAACCAATTATGAACCAGTGTCTGCCCTTAAAAGGAGCTCACATGCATATAGTTGGAGAAAGCATGAACATATGTGGTATGTACAAAACACATTTAAATTAGATAAATTAAATTTCCTTGGCAGGGAAGGCACCAACAGCTGGGGCGACCAAGACCTCACTCATGCAGGAAGTGGAACTTGATTTGAGTCTTACAGGAAAGTAGGCTTTCTTTACAAGATTCACAAGAGAAAAGGGAGTATATTCTTGGCACAAACCGTCACTGCAAAGAAAGGAGATTGAATGTGGCAAGAGGAACAAAGAAGACCAGTTTGGCTGGACCACAAAGTATATGTAATGGAGTACTTGAAAGAGATGATTCTGCAAATCAGTGATTTCTTTTGGCTGCAAAGGAAGTACAGGGCCAGATTATGATGGACTTTAAATAGCAAACAGAAGGGTTTGTCTCTGATGGTGCAAGTAAGGGGAAGCCACCGGTCTTTACTGGCTGGGAATGAGGGTGACATGATCAGGACTACACTTTAGGAAAAGTGAGACACACCAAGGGCTTGGACTAAGCTGGTGGTCACATTAGAGCAGAGAAAGTAGAAATGACAGAGTTGGTCATTGGGGTACAAGGGGAGCAAAGGCAAGAAGTCCAGGTGGGGGCTGAATATGGAAATTTGGTAGTCATTTGTGTAAAGATGAAAATTGAAGCCATGAGGATTGCTGAGAGCATCAAGAGGCAGTTTAGAAATCCAGAAGAAGAGGGCCAAGAGCCTGGGGATATATCACTGATAAGGAACAGAGGAATAAGAAGGCACAAACAAATAGCAGGACAAGAATCATGAGAGAGCAATGTCAGGGAGGAGATGATATCCAGGAGCAAGTGTTGGATAGTGATAACAAAAGTTACAGAGAGATTACGAAGAATGAAGACTAGAGAAAAGCTCATTGGATTTGGCAACTAAAAATCATTTTTATCTTGGGCAGAGCAGTTTTACCCAAGTATTTCAGTCAGAAGCCATACTGCAAGAGAATGTCAAATGATTTAGGGTAGACAATACACACAAGTGATTCTAGGAGTTTGTGAGACCAAGAAGAGACAGAGGGGATGGCAGGGTCAAATGAAGGGGTTTATTTAAAGATGGGAGGAATTTGAGAATATTTGTAGACTAGGGAAAGGAACTAGGGGATAAAGCAAAGTGAAAATTAGAGAGAGGAAGAAAGATCAAAGGAATAAACTCCCAGAGGACACAGATGGAGATGAAGAACTTTATATATTATATATATATATATATTTGTTTGCAAAACATATGTATGGGTAATTCCTAAACATTAACCCTTACAAAGCTTTCTGTTAAAAATTTTTCCCCCTACTCCCCACCCCTCCCCTAGATGGCAGGATATCCACTACATGATAATTATGTTAGAATACTTAAGAAATTGAATATATGTATAGTTATTGCATCATTTTTTGTGCAGGAGAAATCGTATCTACAAGAAAGAATAATCCGATAAAGGAAAAACAATGCAAGCAAATCTCAATAGAGAACATGAAAATGTTATGTTGTGGTCCACATTTCACATCCCTCTCTCTGGGTGTATATGGCTCTCTTCACCGAACAATTGGAACTGGTTTGAAGCATTTCATTGTTGAAGAGAGTCATGTCCATTAGAACTGATCCTCATATAGTATTGTTGTTGCCGTGAATAATGATCTCCTGGTTCTGCTCATTTCACTCAGCATCAGTTCATGCAAGTCTCTCCAGGCCTCTCTGAAATCGTCCTGCTGGTCGTTTCTTACAGAGCAATAATATTCCATAACATTCATATACCATAATTTATTCAGCCATTCTCCAATTGATGGGCATCCATTCAGTTTCCAGTTTCTAGTCACTACAAGAAGGGCTGCCACAAACATTCTTGCACATGTGGGGCCCTTTCCTTCTTTTATGATTTCTTTGGGATATAAGCCCAATAGAAACATTGCTGGGTCAAAGGGCATGCACAGTTTGACAACTTTTTGAGCATAGCTCCAAATTGCTCTCCAGAATGGTTGGATCCATTCACAGCTCCACCAACAATGCATCAGTGTCCCAGTCTTCCCACATCCCCTCCAACATTCATCTTTATCTTTTCCTGTCATTTTAGCCAATCTGACAGGTGTGTAGTGGTACCTCAGAGTTGTCTTAATTTGCATTTCTCTGATCAATAGTGATTTGGAGCACCTTTTCATATGATTATAAATAGTTTTAATTTCATCATCTGAAAATTGTCTGTTCATATCATTTGACTATTTATCAATTGGAGAATGGCTTGAATTCTTATAAATATGAGACAATTCTCTATATATCTTAGAGATGAGACCTTTATCAGAACCCTTAAAGGTAAAGATGATTTCCCAATTTGATGCATCCCTCCTAATCTTGTCTGCATTAGTTTTGTTTGTACAGAAACTTTTTAACTTAATATAATCAAAATTATCTATCTGGTGTTCAATTAAGAGTTCCAGATCTTCTTTGGACATAAATTTATTCCAGGAGATGAAGAACTTAAGTGGAAGGGTTAAGGCAAGGAGAAGGATCACCTCATGGACCTCATAAAGCCAAGAAGGAGTTCAGAGGGATGTTGAGGGGACTTGAGTTGTGGAACAGGGGACAAGATGTGGCTAAAAAGGGATAGACACTATTTCCTCAGTACCATAAGAGGGGAGGTTCTCTTCTAAGAGAGGAGGTGAAGGTCTGTTGTAAGTAGCTTGAGAAGAAAAAAGGTTTGGAACAGATGCTGTGGGAAACCTGATAGAGTCCATCAGGAAAGAGCAAAAGGATTACCTTGCAGCAGTGAGGACCCAGCTGAGATTATGTAGCACACAATTAAGATCAGATACGGTATTTGTGGTAGGCTCAGATGGGATGGTTTCATGAATCTCTCCCGCAGAAGTTAGCAATAAAAACAGAAAAGGCAGATGGTAGAATGTAACCCAGAGTTGGGGTCTGGCAAATCATGACATGCAGCAGCAATAGGAGAAGGGCAGGGGTATGCTGAAATCAGCTTGAACCAGCTCAAGAGAGTCAATTGCTATTTTCAGTATATTTGCCGTTTGGGAGTTAGCAAACGCCACAAATCGGGAACTGATTCTCCGTTTTGTTCATCATCTAGACTTAAGAAAGCGATGAAGAAAAATATTGCTAATGCCTATTAAACTTGAAAGTATTTCATGCAAGCTTCCTGTTCAGAAAGCTTATTACTAGATGTTTACCAGCACAATGCTATATGCGTGCTTGTACATATTATGTGTGTGTGCCTATGTATTTATGTATGTATATATAAGGAGAGAAAAGGAGACTGTATTGGCTTAATGCTTACAATTTGCACCAAGATAGCAGAGAATGGAAATTGGTGAGTGAGGTAGAGGGAAGGGTAAGTGGTTTTGTTTAATGTCACGTGGAGGACCAGAACTAGGACCCCCAAAACGGGAAGAGCTCCAGAAATTAGGCTACTAGATGGGTGAGCATAAAACATACTGAGACTGGCTTAACTTTACATACAACTGAAGATAGGGTCTGACAAAGATATTTTGCTGAATAAGTGCAGGTAAGTTGGCAGCTACAACTACAGAGCTAATTTATCAAGAATATGCTTGGCTTAGCTAAATCTCATTTTATCCAAGATAAGTTCTGGCTGGAAAAGTTGGTATATTTTATCAATCTTCCTCAAGTGGTGATTATGGCACCAACGAGATTCAGAAATTCTATTGGCTGAATCGTTTATTAATTTAATTGACTAGGATTGGCCAGTTCTAACCACCAGGGGGCATCAAAAGCATTCCTGAAATGGAAGATCCCATTTTCCATTGTCACCATCCAATGGCGCGCTGGACTTGGCCAAGCAGGTGGCTTGTCTGGACAGGTAGGATGCTACATACATTACCTTGGCCTAGGTTGTGGGAAGTTCTTGGGAAGTTCAAAAACAGTTTGTTTTGTGCCAGGAATGAGGAGACCCTGGACCTGCTGGGGCACTGATCTAATAAGGGAAATGCCACAGGAACTGACTCCATCGTCTTCCAGAACATTTTTGTTTCCTTCCCATAAAGCCTCAGAAGATCTCTGAAGTAGATTCAGCTCCTCAGGGCTTGGAGTCAACCGAGGCTGGATCAATTACTGGATCACAGAATTCAGGGGCCAAAGTCCCAGAACCTCCAACTAGAACACCAGGTGGGCAACAGGAAGCTCCGCCATTATCTGAACCAGGCTGAGATGGGGTCCATCTTAAAAACAATGTTGAATCTTTAGAGAAATGAATCAATAATGGAGTGGAGGGGAGAGGCAGGAAAGCTGTGTGTGCAGGGCATTAGCAGCAATTAATTAAATTTGAAGAAGAGGGCAGTAAAAGGTTTGGGGGTGGGGAGAAAGAATTTGGATAAAATCAAATTAGATGGAGAATAAGATGGCTAAGGTCAAAACTGAATTCTGGAGGGAGAGACAGGAAGTCATAAGCTGAGTGTATGTGAAAAAGGTCAAAAGAATGAGGAAGTTCTAAAAGGAGTAAACCTCAAAGCCCCTCAAAGCTGGCAGTTTGTGTTACTGAGGAATGTATCACTAAGATGCTATCCTTCCTGGCAGTGAAGAGATACTTCCTTCTTCCCCCTCCCCACCCCTTCTTTGAAGATTCTGCTTTATAGCTGTTGATTTAAAATACCCAAGATAATCATTCCTGGGTAGCTGATAGACATCAGGGACCTTTTCTACCCCTACCCCCCACAATGCTGCTCTTGGAATGACTTTATTTGGCAGGTTAGGATAGGTCTGTTTCATTTAACAATGATAACATATAGTGCTTTAAGCTTTGCAAAGTGATTATATAACTATGTATTATATACATATATGTCAGTGTACATACATATATATGTGTGTGTTTGTGTGAATTTGACATGTGTGCAGAGGACAGAATGGAAGTGACCCAAGTTATAAGATTTGATTAATGTATAATAGGGATATGCTGGAGCCGGCTTACAGAGGTTGAAGAGTCAATTGTTAAATTTTCCTATGAATATGCCTTGGAAAGTCTACAAATCAGGAACTGATTACTACTTTGTTGATTTTCTAGATTCAAGAAAATAAGAGAGAATATGTTAATAATGTACATTAAACTGAAAAACGTGATATATCTTTTTTGAAGAGATGATTGTTAAACATTTACCAGCACATTCACAGTGAATACCCTGGAGTTTTGATTGTTAAGCATAGATAGACTAGGTTTTAAAACCTATCTCAAAACCTCAGCATGAAAGGGATGATGGGATTGACTGCCAGTTGGCCTGAGGATTCTGGCAGAGAACAGGTAAGGCAGTATGGTTGGCATCCACAGTACCCTTTGATGGTGGAGGGGTCTTAAGAATGTTATCAACCTCTGTATCAAAATAGTCACAAGTACCAGTTGTCCTAGAGCCTAGAGACACACCTTTAGCTATGTAACTTCTGTGGCAGAAGGTGGTGACATAAACAAAGTCTCCTTTTGGCATAAAAGAGAGAAATGAGCAGAGCAAACTGACTTCTAAGCAAACACTGCTTCCTATACTTATTTACTTACTTACTCCTCTTATTCTTACTCTAGAGACTGGCCTATTGTGGTTTGTGTTCCTCCTTAGTAATCAATACTTTTGTTCTCTCTCTTCCTCTCCTCTCTGACTCCTCATCTCCTGGTATGCTTTCCTAAATACTGCTGTTGAGTACTGGGAGAGAAGTCTGAGATTTCTTCATTTTCCCTTCTCTTCCAGCCTTGGAAATTTGTCTACACTTTTTCAATTGAATCCTGAATATTCTTTCTATAGAAATAAGGTCCAAGTTCAAGTTTTAGGATTCTGCTTGGGAGAGTTACAAGATCATTCATAAAATTAAACAGTGACTCAATAGCCCCCGAAGAGATCTTTAACCTCTCCACTAGAATGGCAAGAGCCTAGCTTAGTAGATAGTAAAATATAAAACTCCTCGGGGCTATCCTTTCATGCACACTCTGATCTGAAATAACTACATGGTCATAGACAGTGAGAACTAAGTAATTTATAAAAAGAGAACTGAGTTTATAAAATACCACATGTGGTAGTAGATAGAAAAATATGAGAGTTCTGTTTTTTTCTGTTTCCTCCTAAACATATAGATAAAATTGAAAAAGGAAGAGAAAGGCACTGAGAGAGTGACGTAGAGAACATCTACTACCCATCAAATCTTTTCTTCCAGTTTGGCTTTTGAAGTCCTATCTACTTTGGACAATGACACTGGTTGCCCAAGAGAGAAACAGGTTGTTTTCCATTCCATTAAACAGTCTCAGCCCTGCTTCCTGGTCTCAAGTCTCCATGACAACTGCCATGCTATTCCCCAGCCATGTTTCTGCTCTGCTATCCTTCTCCTGGTCCTCCACCTCCAGAGACCCACCTCAGAGGTCCATGAAAGTGTGAAGGAGAATCTATATAAGCCGTATGATTGCTATTTACTCTAGAAAATGCCAATTTTCTCATGATAATCTTTTCACATTCTAGAATTAGTAATTAACAGGCTTAATCTATAATGGACTATGGCTTAACCCTACATGGAAGACATGGCACTGTACTGCTAAGCCAGTATATTTCAATCAGATCTTATCCCCTAGTTAAAAAAAGGGGGGGGGGAGCTGTGGCTTCCCATTGGCCTTCATTTATCTCCTTATTCCTGTGTTCCCTCTTAGGATAACTAATACAATGGCATACTGTCTGTAGACTTTAAGAAAGGCAGGCAGCAAAGAAGAACTCAAGTACATTATTGAATATAAAATGGATACTTTTGATTTTATTAAGTTAAAATTCTTTTGTATAAACAAAACCAATGCAGACAAGATTAGAAGGGAAGCAATTTTTACATTCAAGGTTCTGATAAAGGCCTCATTTATAAAAAATGTATAGAGAATTGACTCAAATTTGTAAGAATTTGAGCCATTTTCCAATTGATAAATGATCAAAAGATATGAACAGGCAATTTTCAGATGAAGAAATTAAAACCATTTCTAGTCATATGAAAAGGTGCTCCAAATAACTATTGATCAGAGAAATGCAAATTAAGACAACTCTGAGGTACCACTACACACCTGTCAGATTGGCTAAGATGACAGGAAAAGATAATGACGAATGTTGTAGGGAATGTGAGAAAACTGGGACACTGATACATTGTTGGTGGAGTTGTGAACTGATTCAACCATTCTGGAGAGCAATTTGGAACAATGTCCAAAGGCTGTCTATTGGGCTCATATCCCAAAGAAATCTTAAAGGAGAGAAAAGGACCCACATGTGCAGAAGTGTTTGTGGCAGCCCTTTCTGTAGTGCCAAGGAACTGGAAAATGAAAGGATGCCCATCAGCTGGAGAATGGCTGAATAAATTATGGCATATGAATGTTACAGAATAATATTGTTCTGTAAAAAAATGATGAGCAATTCTGATTTCAGAAAAGCCTGGAAAGTCTTACATGAAGTGATGCTGAGTGAAATGAGCAGAATCAGGAGAACATTGCACATAACAGCAAGATTATGTGATGATTAATTCTGACAGCCGTGGCTCTCATGGGCAATAAAGTGATTCAGACCATTTCCAAAAGTCTTGTGATAAAGAGAGTCATCTACATTCAGAGAGAGAAGAGCGAAAACTAAATGTGGACCACAACATAGAATTTTCACTCTTTTGTTGTTGTTTGCTTCCATTTTGCTTTCTTTCTCATTTTTTCCCCTTTTTGATCTGATTTTTCTTGTGGAAATATGTATAGAAGAATTGCACATGTTTAACATATATTGGATCACTTGCCATCTAGGGAAGGGAGTGTAGGAAAGGGAGGGAAAAATTAGAACACAAGGTTTTGTAAGGATGAATGCCAAAAGTTATCCATGTATATATTTTTTTAAATAAAAGGCTTTAATTAAAAAAAAAAAAGCAGGAAGCATTCCAGCTGTATAACCTGAGGTCACCAGAGAAAGAACTACAAAGCAAATTATGGAAACAATAACAAGTTATAGTAAAAATGATAATAACATAATAACAATACATCAAAATTTAGATAAAACATTCAAAGAAATGCTCAGAGGTAAATATATATATACATATATATGTATAAATGTGTTATATGTGTGTGGATTCCTACATATAACACACATGTATGTATGCACATGCATATATACATATATCCCTTGGGCAGGTAGGTGGTGCTGCAGTGAATAGAGTATCAGGCCTGGAGCCAAGAAAACTCATTTTCCTGAGTTCAAATCTGGCCTCAGACACTTAGTAGCTGTGTGACCCAGGATAATCACTTTAACCTTGTTTGCTTCAGTTCCTCATCTGTAAAACAAGTTAGAGAAGGAAATGACAAACTAATCCAATATCTTTGCCAAAAAGATTTTGCCAAGAGATCATGCAGAGTCAGACAAAAGTGAAAAATGACTAAATAACAACAGAATATATATATATATATGTATGTACATATATATCCCTTAATGCTAATTCTAAGCATTAAGAAAATGCTTATAATAAAAAGTTGATGAATTGATTTCACAGTTCTGATTTCTACTGAAATTAGAAAATGAACAAATGAATGGACCAGAAGCAAGCATTAAATAAGAAATCACTAAAATAAAAGGATAAATAAAAAAAGAAATGTTCCACTCTACTTATATGATTCTTCCAAGATGGTAGTATTCTATAATTCACAGGCATTATCAAGAGAATATCGACATTAAAAATAGTTTGATGTGTTGGCAAAAGTTTAGAATTTTTTTATCCACTCAATTTCATTAAACAAACATTTATTTTCCATCTATTATATGAGAGGTACTGAGCTAGGCAATGGAGATTAAAAGATAAAAGTCCCTCAAGGACCTTTCAGTCTGTTGAGTGTGGGATGGGAGGAACAAGATGAATATATGGAATTTACTGATTCCTAGCATATACAGCATAATATGAATTAATTTTAAGAGACAGAAAGTGCTAGTAACTGAGGGAGATACAGGAAGAGGTTTTATGCAGGAATTGCTACCTGATATGTGTTTTGAAGGAACCTGGGAGTTCTGTGAAGTAGAAATGGAGAAGGAGAACCTTCCAACCATGGGGAACCACTTGGGCAGCGTACCAGGGTGGGGGGAATGGAATGCTATGTACAAAGATCAGCTTAACGCATACTGATGGAATAACTCAATGGGTTGTCCTTCTACCTACATGTCATAGACTGAGTCATAAGAACTTTTCAAGTACTTTGTTGTCATCAGGAGGTTAATCACAAGGTAATTAGTGGGGTTTTGCCCTGATGACTCAATAACAAACAAAAATACAGTGCCCCTCAAGCCTATGTCCCCCTTTTGCTTCCACATGATAGAATGATAAAAAAGTATGGGGGAAGGGAGAAGAAAGCCTAAAGATTATATTACTTTTAAACCATTTGTAAACATTAATTTAACTTTTGACATTCTTAACATGTCATTTTATTCCCATAACAAATTAGTCTATTAATAATGGCTAACATTTATATAGTGTTTTTAGGTTTGCAACTTGCTTTTCACATATTATCTAATTTGAACCTCACAACAAACATGTTAGGAAGACATTTCAGGTTATTGTACCCATTATAAAGATGAGGAAACTGAACTTCAGAGAGGTGAATTAATTTGTCCAGTCATACAACTAATAGCTGTGTCAGAGCCTGTACTTCTTGCTTCCGGCAATTCTATTCCACATTGGCTATTATTTATTTGTAATCACATTTGTAAGTCACATTTAGTGAGAGATTTACACTGGTTTACATTCAAAATATAGCAGCTAAGTAGCACAGCATGCCAGGCCTTTAGTCAGGAAAACCTGAGTTCAAATCCAACCTCAAATACTTTCTAGCTTTGAGACTTTATGCAAGTCACTCAATCCTGTTCCCCTCAGATTTCCTCAGCTGTAAAATGAGCTGGAGAAGGAAATGGCAAATCACTCCAGTATCTTTGCCAAGAAAACCCCAAATAGGGTCATGAAGTACTAGACACAATGGAAAAATGACTGAACAACAAACAAGAGATAACCAAAACACAAACTAGTAGAATTTGAAGATATCTTAGACCTAGTAAAAGGCAAAAAGCTGAACTAAGCCTTTTGGAACTTACTGTATTTTACTGAAAAAGAGAATCAGGACTTAGAGGGACTCTACTTCTAGCCTCTCCTTTCCCAGGATAATGATACTTGATTCCTCTTTTTCCTCTTTCCTTTTTTCTGTCCTTCTATTTTAACTGTATGCAAAGCACCTAAATATGTATTTTCTTCTTTGTTATATCATTGAATATTAGTTTCTATTACTATTCTTAAAGTACATAGGTAGAACATTTTGTATATTTTTAATATTTCATAAACCAAAATAAGTTGCCCTTTATTTATAAGCCTACTTTTTTTCCTAAGGATCTGAAGCCCTTGACAGGAAAAAAAAATGTCTCCCAATTCCCATTCTGAGAGAAACCAATTGTTGTTGTTATTTTTATGATAGTAGCTGAAATAATAGAAGTCGTGATATAAGACCCCTCTTGGAGCTGATAGTTCTTGCTAAAAAGAAAAAAAAAGCTAATAGACTGTAAATTATTTTTATGGAGCTATAAACCATGGCTTAATGCATGCTTGGTGCGTTGGGCTACTCTAAATGACCTGGACCAGAAAGCAAAGAATGAATATTAGCAGAGAACTATGTGGGGATGGTAGAACATCTGCAGGCCAACATGTGGACCATAATTTCCTTTTTCCTTGACTTTTTCAGGCTTGGCAAGATGAAGTGGTACCATGTTCCTAAGGAAGCTGAAAAATGGTATTCATAATTCAATGAAAGGATGGAGCTACATAGAAAAATAGAATCTTAACTTCACTGTTCCCAGACTTCTTTCCCTAGGAGTAAACAGAGTAAAAATTGAACTTGCCTAGGAGGTATTACCAAGACCTTAATCTCCCTAAACAGACATAGGCTGGGTTGGCTGATAGATTGCTCAGTGCAGAATAAATCCCAAACAAGCTAAGGTAAAACCACGGAGGTGTTAATTTTTTATATTGACCCAACAAACCAGAAAATATCAAATCACCCCATTTGGACAATAGGTCAGACAAAAGTTCTGTCTTCCTCCCTTTCTCTCTCTCTTCTGACTTTAGGCACCTAGACAATATCACTTAATATATTCGGGTTATGTTTACCCATGAGGGACTCTCTTTAATTCCTCTTATTTCTCCTTAACAATAAACATTCATTCTCTCAAAAGACATCTGGGGGAACAAGAAAGGAGAAAGAAAAGAAGGAAGCAAGGAAGGAAGGAAGCAAGGAAGAAAGGAAGTAAAGAAGGTAGGTAGAGGGAAGGAGGAAGGAAGGGAGGGAAGAAAGAAGGGAGAGAGGGGGGAGAGAGGGAGGAACTAGGGTTAATTAAGCATGTACTATGTGCTAGACACTGTGCAAAATAAACGCTTTATAAATTTTATCTCATTTGATCTTCACCACAACCCTGAGAAATAGGTTCTATTATGGTCTTCATTTTGCAGATGAGGAAACTGAAGCAAACAGTGGCTTGGCCAGGATTGCACAGCTAGTAAGTATCTAAGACTAAATTTAAACTCAGATTTGCCTGACTCTGGGTCCAGCATTCTATGTGCCTCACCCTCTATGGGGATGGCAAGTGAGTGATGTAGTGAATAGAGTACTTGGTACAGAAGCTGTGGTTCAAATGCTGCCTTAGACACTAACTAGCTGTGAGATTCTTAACTAAACCTCACTCAACCTTAGTTTCTGCAGCTATAAAATGGGATAATAGAATTTACCTTTACAGGTTTTTTTTATGTTCTCTGTGTGTATGTGTGGGTGGGTGTGGGTGTATGTAGGTATATATGTACTGGTTTTCTCCTCCCATTAGAATCTTTCTTTACATGGGAAACATTATTTCATTATTTGTATTTTTATTCCTAATGTCCCTAGTGCATAATACAGAGCCTGGCACATAGTATGTACTTATTAAATGCTTGCTGATTGAGTGGTTGATTGTGAGGATCAAATGTAATATATGTAAAGCCTTTTGCAAATCTTAAAGTCTTATATAAATATTTAGCAATTATGTTGTGTATACATTGACACAATCACTGAATCACTGTTGGTTAATTTTGCTTAACTTTTTCCCTTTCTTTTTTCCTTTTTCTTTCTTTTTTTTCTTTTTCTTTTCTTTTCTGTTTTTTTTTTTTTTTTTTTTTTTTTTGCTAAGGCAATTGAGGTTAGGTGACTTGCCCAGGATCACACAGCTAGGAAGTGTTAAGTGTCTGAGGCCAAATTTGAACTCAGGTCCTCCTGACTTCAGTGCTGGTGCTCTATCCACTGTGCCAACTAGCTGCCCTTTAAGCTTTTCTTTGTTAAGAGGAAAGATTCAGTATGCGTGCATGAAAGGAAAGAATATCCAGAAGCAATTGGTATAAAGAAAGACATCAAGTAAAAGTTGTATTTTTCCTTAGCCAAAGAATTAATCTATCTAAAAAAGAATTCCACCTCACTGAGATACAAAAGGGCTTCTTTCAGGAGGGTCTTAACAGGCTTCCCTTGGGCAAACCCTCTATTTTTCCTCCATGTTAAAAAAAAATTTGTGTCCTTGCAAATTATAGCAATGTGTTATTATCACAGTCAACCAATGAGTGATCACTTGTTAAATGTGTATTTATGGGTATGTGAGATACAGAGAAAGTAAAAAAAATTAAAAATAGTTCCTATTCTCAAGGTGCTTACAGCCTTTTGGGGGGGTGCAAATAAATAAGTACAAACAAAATATGTCCAAGAAAAATTAGGAGTAGTCTCAGAGAGAGGGCACTAAAATTTAGGAAGATTGGATAAGACTTCATGTAGAAAGACAAATTTGAAGGAAGTCAGAGAAACCAGGAGGTGGAGATGAGGAGGGACAGAATTCTTGGCATGGGACAGCCAATGAAAATACTTGGAGTCAGGATCACATGTCATGCTTGCAGACCAGCAAAGCCATTGTCACTAAACTGCAGATTGTGGAGGGGAGCTGAGGTGAAAGGAAAGGTAGGAAAAGAATGATTATAGAGGGTTTAGAAAGCCAAACAGGATTTCCCATTTGATGCTGGAGGTGATAGGGATCCACAGTATGGCGAGGCTCCCATATCTGGGAGGCCGGGTGCTTCTAAAACATGGTGGATGATGCTTCTCTGGCTCACGTCTGCCATGGTGCTGGTGATCGTTGTCTAAACCTGACCACTGCTGATGGAGAAGGTTTGGCCACAAAACAAACTGGTGCTCGCTGGCTCGTAGCCCACACCAAAGGGAAACAAAGGAAGGAAAGGAAAACATTCCATCCAGACAGTCCCTCAAACATAAGCCGAAACCCAGAACCACAGGATTACAACCCTCTCTATGGCTACACAGACAAGATGTCATTTCAGCAAGCTTCACAATAATTATTCTCTTTTGTTCTCACCCCACCCAAGGTCTTCCTGAAAATATGTCTAGATCTGAACAAAAAGAGGGAAAGGCCCTGAGCTCCCAGACTAGCCTTAAAACCAAGCAAAAGTTTTAACTGGGGAGACAGTGTAAAGGGGATCTCACCAAGGAGAAATTAATAAAATATCTAATATAGAACTGGGTTTATTATCCCACCCTTCCCCCATTTCCCAAACCTCTAAACTATAGATTTGAATCCAAGTCCACAAACAATTACGACAGCTCGGCTCTCTCTGGTGAGCCTTGCCTCCCCCAAGACCTGTACTCTCCTCCTGACATAGAACTATCCCGGAGTTGTGTTCTGCCCCCCTCACGCACAAGGGGAACCCGCATACAGATTCTAGAGATGATCCCTTTTTATCAGGGTGCCTGTCTGTAACTCCCAGTACTAGTAAAAGCTGGGTCTGCTTTTAGGGGCTCCTGAACCTCAGCTACTGCTTGTCCAAGAACTCCTCTGGGGATGGTATGGAATTCCTCGGTCCTTCTACCACAGCATTTCACTGCTCTTTCTATTCCTGCACCTCCCAATGGGGCTGAAGAACTCTGGATGGAACCCCCACTGCTTCTGTCTGGGCCGTTATGATGCCTCCTTCCCCAGGTTATATGGTTCCCCAGAAGGTCCTCACGGATGTAAGGAAGAAAAATATAATGGATGCTGTCTGACTTCGTGAGCCCATGTGGATTTTTCCTGGCAAAGACCCTGGAGTGGTTGGCCATTTCCTTCTCCAGTTCATTTTACAGATAAGGAAATGGAAGCAAACTGAGGGAAGTGACTTAGCCAGGATGACGCAGCTAATGAGGTTCTGAGGCTGGATTTGAACTTGGGTCTTCTTGACTCCAGTTCTATCCACGATACCATCTTTTAATCCCATGATACTCTTCTAATACCCACCACTCCAGTTCATCCAATTGATGGTGTGAGAGGAGATGGTTGGCTCTGTCCTTAAGAAAAACTTCTGCAGGTGTAGTTATTCCTTGAGTACCCTACTTAAAATATTCCACACCAGAGCAAGGCAGCTATTACCCAGATAGATTCTTGATGAGGTTCAATGAACTAAAGTAAGGGGCAAGAGTAACAATTGTGATCTCAGAAAAAGCAAAAATAAAAATAAATCTAATGAAAAGAGATAATCATGAAAACTACATTTTGCTAAGGTATCATAGATGATGAAGTAATATAGAAACATTTTATAGCAAGTTTCTCTGTTAAAGGCCTCATTCCTCTAATATATAGGGAATTGAGTCAAATTTATAAAAGACCAATATGCAGTTGATAAATAGTCAAAAGAAATGAAGAGGCTGCTTTCTAAAGAAGAAATCAAAGCTATCTATAGTTATATGAAAAAAATGCTCTAAATCACTATTGAGTAGAAAAATGTAACTTAAAACAATTCTTAGGAAAAAAAATAGTTACATTAATGAACTGTTGATGAAGCTGCAAACTCCAACCATTCTGGAGAATAATATGGAACTATGCCCAAAGGATTGTAGAGCTATGTATACCCTTTGACCTAATAATACCGCTACTAGATATATATCCAAAAGAAATCAAAGAAAAAGGTAAAGGATCTACATGTAAAAAATATTTATGGCCGTTTTCCATGAATTGGAAATTGAGGGGATACCCATCAATTGAGGAATAGTTAAACAAGTTGTGATGTATAATTGTGAGGGAATATTACTGTGCTATAAAAATGGCAAAGTGGATGTTTCAAGAAACATGACAAGACCTATATAAACTGATGCAAAGTGAAGATCATTGCACACAGTTAACAACAATACTATAATAATGACTAAAAAACTTAGCTAGTAATTAACCTACTAAAGAGCTAAGAAGCATCAATACAATGATCAAAAACAATTTCTGAAGGATTTTTGATGAAAAATACTATTACCGCCAGAGAGAGAGAGAGAGGAGAAAGAACTGATTAATTCTAAGTACAAATTAAAATACAATTTTCTCACTTTTGCTATTTTTCTTACTTTTTTGTGACAAGACTAACAACGATATATGTTTTACACAATTTCACATGTATAATCAATATTACATTGCTTGAATTCTCAGGAGGTAAGGGAGGGGGACTACAGGGAGGGAGAAAATCTGGAACTCAAAAATTTAAAAGAAATAATAATTTTAGGAAAATAAGTGTGTAACTAAATCTATCCAAAAAATCTGCATGGTTTTAACATATGATTAGGTAATACTTTGCTGAAAAGAATCTTTTGGGTTATATTTTACTCTGCCAAATCAATTCTTTTTTTAATCAATAATCACTAAACAGTGAAATACCTCATTCTCTATATCTTTCAGTTAATCATGTGAATTTGAAGATATGTTCTATTGTAAAAAGTAGTTTGACTCTTCCCTTCTAAAATTTGCATCAAGGATGCAAATACATATTCTCATAAATGTAGACTGGGAAAAAGGAAATGAAAACCGGAAAACTCTGGAAATCATATGCATGTTCACATTTCCAGAGCTTAGTAAATTTCTATCATTCTTTGGTCTTCTCAGGATTCCTAGTGAGGCGGATTATATTTAAATTTTATAAAGATGAAAAAGGAAGTTGATGAGTCAATAGTTACTGATGTCTTCAATGACTATTTCTAGATAATAATAATGATTTTCCTCAATTTTTCTGTAATCAGAAATCTTAGACATTTATTCCTCAGTATTTTCAAAACTGAGTTACCTCTAGCACTGGATTTTGCCTACCTTGGTCCAGGTCAAATGTTCTTCCCATCTTTTTTAGTTCCATTTCCTTTCCTTCATATCATACATCAGAGACTCAGAGTTTGAAGTACTATATTTGATTCCCATCACCACCACCATCACCTTTGATGAAAAGACTTTGTTCTAGAAATGCTGCCAGATCTGTTGTCCTGCTTATAGGTTCATCAAGATGCTTTGGAGATGACTTCTGAATTCTGTCTTATGTACAGTTTTTTGTAAGCTTGTTTTCCTTTCCACTGTTCTTTCCTGTTTTGAGCCCACCCAAATTCCAATAAGGCACGATGGGACAGCAGGAATTCACACTTTTCTGCTTCCTTCTAATCTGCTACTTATTAACTAGCAAACACTGGAGAATTTCTTTAATGCAACATGAGTGTTTCTTTGGGTACCATGGGAAAATTCACAGTCAAAGCCTCTTATTAGTCCAGGGGTGTGATGAAGTTAAAGGAGCTCTAGATTAGTGGAGGAGAGAGATGGAAAGGACCTGGATTGAAGCCCCAGCTCTGTTACATACAACCTATGCCCATGTCATTTCAGTTCTTAGACCTTCAATTTCCTTATCTTTGAAATAAGAATGTTCTATTAGGAGATTTCTAAAGTTCCTTCTAATTTCTTTGATCCTATGATCCTCTATTTGCCAGACCTTCATCTAATAAAGCTCTGGGATCTGGCTCAGAGCATAGACCAGGAAGAGGAGCATCAGTTCAGGACTCATTGTTCTAAAGCAGTCAGGAAGCATGATTTTCCATTTGTGCCCAGGGCACATCTGAATTAAATTATAGGCTCCCCGGAGATGTGGCTGCTTATACACTTGTGTGTCCCCTATGCCTGCCAAAAATATCAGAATAGCAGGAAGGGATATTGGTTATAAATATTTGTTTCATTTAGTTGCCTATGATAGCAATTATGTCCATAATAAATTAATTTAAATAATGAATAATTTCCATATCTATATGACTTCTGAGTTACAAAGCACCTTGCATTTTTAGGTAGTCTATTTACCTTTTATTTATTCCCAATGGTGTGCTGGTAAAATGTTTAACAATTTATTAAACATTGAGGTGCAAGGTACTGGGGATCCAAAGACAAGATAGAAAATATTCCTGCCCTCGTGGAGCTTACCTTGTACCGGAAGGGTTTGATATGTATGAAATCAAGTATAGAGCAGGTAAACTGAGAAAGAAAAGAGCATTAAAAACAGGGGGAAAGCAGGAAGCCTTCCAAGATAAGATGAGCCTTAAAGGAAGATTACAAATTCAAAGAAATGAAGATCTAGTATATTCCAGGGATCGGAGAACAGGGACAGAGATGAACCCTGCCCTATGAGTTCATTGCTGTAGGGAGCTCCCAGATAAGGAAACTCTCTGCCAATGCAGGTTACCCTGTCTTTGTAATCTGGAAGGAAAATTTATGGTCAAAGATGAAATGTTGAACTCAGGGAATAGCTGGCAATGTGATTTGGCTGAAACACAGAGAATCTGAATGAGAATAATGTTAAATAAGCCTGAAAATGTAAGCTGGAGTCAGACTGGGGAGAACTTCAAAGGCCAAATGGAGAAGTTTATGTTATCTTATTTTAGGCAATAAGGAGACACTAGCAGTCTTTGAATAGTGGAATGACATGGTTTTTCCCTTTGCTTTCAGAAGCACTGCTTTTGGCAGTGATGGAGTAAAGATGGTTTTGAAAGGGGAAAAACTTGAAGCAGGCTGAGACCAGTTACTAAAATAATTGGCTACTGCAACAGTCAAGGCGAAAGCCATTTTGGCTCTGCACTAAGCAGGGGACCACATGAGAAGTGAGAAGAGGAAGGGTTACAGCTGTCCTGAGAAAGCAGAACCCCTCACTTAACATGATGGCTATGAGGGCAAGAAGAAGGAAAGCCCAAGGTTACTCTGAGGTTACCAAACCAGACATTGATGGTGCCCTCAATAGAAAAGGAGCGGTTTGGAGGAGGGTGTGTGTACTAGGGGAAGAGGATGAGTTGCTTTTGGGTCATGCTGACTTTGAGATGCTCCTGGAACATCTCAAGCTTAACCAGAACATTTAAACCCACTCATTTACCACTTCCTGCTTCATTTGCTAGGCCCTTAAGCTCCTCTTTCTTGCTTAAAGTTTTTTTATAATCTTTTTTTTGAAAGCTTCTTCCTTTAGCTTACATTGAGATTGCTTCACATGAAGTCATTTAGGTCTCTTGTTTCTGTGCTTTTTGAATTCATCTGCTCTTTGTAACTGCCAAAGAACCCACCTGACCTTCTCTGATGCCCAACAAGAGTACTGATACACTAATATTTTTCTCACAACTCTACTAGATGGAGCCTTGCTCAGCTCTCAGTCAAATGCTATTAAGGTAGATATGCTCACCAGTTTTCTGTCCTGCCTCAGTGTCCGCAAATGCTTGGACAGCATTCTGAATCTGCAAATCAGACAGACAGGAATGGATAAACACCCAGGGAAGGGGTCAGTTTATATTTTACAGTCTTGAACCTTTGAACCTGTGTCCTGGATGTGATCCCTCTAAAACAAGAGGACCCTAACGTTTTGGAGGAGTAATTTATTTCCTTTGAGATCACCAGTGGTAGAGATAGGGTACTGTTGATACTGAGGAAAAGAAAGGCACTGTGGGGAGCTAGATTCAGTGTGAAAGGGTTGAGGATCAATCACTTACCATCTTATCACACTGAGCAAGTCAGTCTCTCTGGACCTCAATTTCCTCACCTGTAAGGGGAGGGGAGGAAGCTCTAGCAGCCCTCCCAGTTCCTCCTCTCTAGAATCAGGTCCTAGGTGCAGAGGAAGAGAGCTGATAGCAAGAAAATTCAAAATATGCTACCATTATTGGCTGCATTGTCCTTCCCCCTGGGACAGACGACTGGAAAAGAGCCTAAAAGGGGGAAATGAATGAGTGGATATCTGGAATATCTACTAGGCAAGATTTCCAGATTGTAGGGTAGTACTAGGGGTGTAGAAACCAGCTCCAAGCAGCTCTCATCCAATTGTTAAATTTGCAGTATGAGAATTTACATGTGAAATTTAGTATTTCATTTATTGTCTAGACTTAAGAAAGCGATAGTGAAAATGTTAATGATGATTAAATTTTAAAATGTGTCAATCATACCTTTTCCTAGAAAAATCATTGTCAAACATTTTACCAGTACACCCTTGGGTGGATCCCAATCTAAAGGTAGACCTCCTTAATGCAGAGAATTTTCTATGAATAAATTGGTTTCCTACCTCTCCAACTTAATCAGAGTCTGGAGTGAAGATAATCCCAAGTGAGTTTAAGTCACTCATTTTCCTCTTAAAGAAATGCTTTTCAAGGATTTTCTTTCTGCAGTGTTTCTGTTTCTCAATTATTTCATATTTATCCAGTACAAAAGCCATAGCCAGCACTATACAGAACCTGTGGCCATTTCCAAAGCTACCACAACCCCATTAGTTCCTATAAAATAGAAATTATTCATCTTCTCTGGAAAAAAAACTCACTCTGGTTTATAGAATCATAGTCTTAAAGCTGGACGGGACTGAAGCAGCTTTCTCATCAATCTCCTTCATTTGGTCAATGAGGAAAGTGAATCCCAGAGAAGTCAAATGGCTTATCCAACATCACACAGGGAGTGTCCCAAATAAGATTGGGACTTGACTCTCCAGCTAGTGTTCTGTCCACTGGAACAGGTGATCTCAAAGACAGATCCTCCTATCTGCAATGAAGCCATTGGGACCAGCTCTAAATAATGGCCTTTTTTCTAGGATTTGTTGAAAAATACTCTGTAGATAAACCAAGAAAATCAGCTTGCATGGACCAACCAAATGGAGGGCTAGATGACCTCCTGGAGAAGTGGAATTTGAGAGGAAGGATTTTAAGACTGAGGACTGGACAGTCTTTCCATTAGCAGTCCCATAATGAAGCACCCCATTTCCCATCTCCTCTTCCTCTGTTCCTCCTTCCCCATCCCCTCCCCTATTCCTTTTCTCCTTACCACAGGAAGTGGAATCTTTCCATCAGCATCCAGAAGCCATTCTTTGAACTGCATCCCCAGAGCTTCCTTCCGCATCTTGCCCACCTGGGACTTGATTTTTTCAATATTTTCTCTTTGCTCTTGTTTTTCTTTGACTTCATTCTTCATCTTGGATATTCTAAAAATATAGGAACAGAGGACTGGAAAATCTGATACAGTGAAGTCGCTTCATCTGACCTCGCTGAGAGCATGTGAGTGTTGAGCACCCTTTGAGGTCCAGTTCCTGTTTCTCCCCAACAACCTTCCCTAATCATTCCAGTCTTTGGAAATCCTTGCCTTCTCAGATCCCCTTAGTACCTGTGCATATTGCTGATTTAATGTAAGATTTAATTGGAAAGAAGTTTGGAGATCATCATAACCAACTGTTACATTTTACAGATTAGGAAACTGAGGTCTAAAGATAGTAAGTGACTTGGCCAATGTCACATAGTCATTTGTGGAGCTGAATTCAAATCCAGGTTTTCTGACTCTAAATCCCATACTCTTTCCACTCTACACACCACTAATTTGTTATATAATTATCTGTGTGCCTGTGTTTTTTCTCTCCAAAGAGGTTATAAGCCTCTAGGAGGGTTAATGACTGGACCTTTTGGGGTTTTTCTTTGGCAGCAGTGGTTCTCATTCTTTTTACAATTTAGATTGGCCATACGAACAGTGGTCCCCACCAGTTTCCCTATAATAGCTTGGTAGAGGGTATCATGGATGTAGAAAAGGAGGTTATAAGATCCCAGGACACAAGTTTTAATGTCAAAGTTCTCTTAGAAACCATTGAATCCAACCTCCTCATTTTATAAATATATGACCCGGAGGTGCAGAGAGGTGAAATGACTTGTCTAAGACCACCTAGCTAACTGAGATTAGAACCTGTTCTTCCTGCCTCCCAATCCAGCACCTTTTCTGCTACAAAATAACATATCCCAGCCCTAAGCTACAAGCGACTTCTATTTCTTTGTCTTACATGGCACGGCAATAGAAATACCCATCTGGTTCTCAACAGCCATTTTTTAATGTATAAGTTAATTGCTTGCTCTTTTCCTCAGGGAGATTAAGTGCTTTTATCTCATTCATTCTCCGTATTTCTTAGATGGCTCTAAAGCACTCAGGCTGTTTGAGTAATATCCTCACGAAATAAGTAAATTAGTACTATAATCAATCAATCAACCAAGGGATGTGGCAATCATCCCAGAGTTCCTGCCTTCAGAGAGCATTCCTCCTCTCAGAGACAGCACCTGGGAGCAAGAGTGCACACATACATACACAGTGCATACATGTATGCATACTTGCATTGTGCTGTGTATATGTGTTGCATGTATCGCAATGCACATGTGTGTTGTCGTGTGCAAGTATGTGCACATGTGCATATGTGTGCAGTGTGTGTATGTATATACAAGAAGTAGTCCCTATAAAGATTAAGAAAGACTTCTGGGGCAGCTAGGTGGTACAGTGGATAGAGCACCAGCCCTGAAGTCAGGAAGACCCGAGTTCAAATCTGGTCTCAGACACATAACATTCCCTAGCTGTGTGACCCTGGGCAAGTCACTTAACCTCAGCAAAAAGCAAAAAAAAAAAAAAAAAGAAAGACTTCATGAAAAAGGCATCATTTGAGCTGAGCCTTGATTTGGTTCAGTGGAAAGTGTGATGGATTGGCAATCAAGTCCCTGCCACTTACCACCTGTGTGACCCAGGACTAGTCATTCAGCCACTCTAGGTCTCACTTTCTTCCTGTAAAAAGAAGGGTTTAGAACTGATTGCTTCTAAGGTCCCTCCCAGCTTTCAATCTAGAATCCTAGAAAAGACTCATTCAATCAGTTGTTAGTAATTCAATTCAATCAACGAATAAAGATTTATGCTAGGTACTGAGGTTACAAAGACTAGTCCACAAATACTAAGTGCCAAATACATGTGCTGCAGGGTATTTGGTATGAGAGACACAAAAACAAAGCGTTTCCCATCCTCAATGAGCTTACATTCTATTGTGTGGGGGGGAGGCAAGGAGAGATACAACATATATACAAGTAAATGTAAAGTATTTCTAAGGTAACATTCAAGAGGGGAAGAATGTAAATAATTAGATGGAATATTATATTATACATGGGGGACAGTTAGCAGGCAGCTTTGACTGGAGCATAGGATGAATCAAAGAGAATACTGTGACATGGGAATCCCATGGGGGATTTTATTTTATCCTAATAGAAAGAGGGGATTCTTGAAAGTTTTGCAAGAGTGAGTCTGAACAAGATACTCCATCATAACCATCAACTGGCTTAAGCTCAGAATTCAGATAAATTGCTTTAGTCATACTGTACATCCCATTTGAAAGTAATGTCAAAGTTAAATGATCTTTGGAAGTTTAAAAATATCTTAATTTTGTTACACATTTCAACATCATTCATTTTGGCAAGTACTATATAATAAGCTAGTTTCCTAAAGGAACTCTGCAAATTTTTAAAAACTGAAATAATTTAAGACTGATTATAGAGAATCATTTAGAATCTTCAACAATAAATTCAAATTAATTGTCATAAATTTTTTTGTCTAGGATTTTCTTTTTACCCTTTTTGGGGCTTTTTTCATTTATTTGCTATTTTATTTTTCCCAGTAAAACAATTTTTAAAAAAATATTATTTTTAAAACTTTGAGTTTCCAGATTCTCTCCCTTCCTCCCCTCCTCACTTTCCTCCTTGAGAAGGAACATGTGAAATTATGCAAAACATTTCCATAGAAGTCATGTTGTGAAAGAAAACATAATTTTCCCCCCCAAAAAAATTACCTCAAGAAATAAAAAGTTAAAAGAGTATGCTTCAATCTGTATTCAGACATACAATTTTTCAAAAGTAAAATAATGTCCTTTCATAAAGAACAAATACATAACTGGTTTCAGAAGAAAAGTCATTAACACCACTGAAGCTGTGAAAACATTCAAAGACAGCCAAGATGGCATAAGTGACAGAAAAACAGAAATACAAAGTAAAAAATTCAAACCCAGAAACCAAACCAGTTTTTCTATTTGTCACTGGGATAAACATGTATGATTAGGGCTGGAAAGGAAAGATCACAAATGCCTAAGTCTCAGATAGCATGAATCCTAATAAATTTAAATGACATCCTAAAAGTGCACTTTCAGAATATGTTGGCAAGGTAAGAGAGTCTCTCCGGAGAAGAACTTCTAAAAACAATCTTGTCTGTAACTCCAAAGGATTAGAAGGGATCCTTTTTTGCATATAGTTGCTTAGAGCAACTTGACAACTCACAGCCCTAAGTCTGGATCAGGAAGACCTGAAATTAGATTCAGCCTCATATAGTTATCAGCTGTGTTTCCCTGGACAAGCCACTTAATTTGTTTGCCTTGGTTTCTTCATTTGTAAAATGATAATAAAAGCACCTAACTCCCAGGTTTGTTGTGAGGATTAAATGAAATCATATCTATAAAGCACTTAGTACTTGTGCATATAGGTACTCTAAAAATTCTTCCCCTTCCTTCCCTTAACCTTCCCTTTCCTCTTTCCTATCCAGAACTTGGAGAATGATTTAAGGATGAATGTGAATATGTCAGTTTTTCATATTTTTTCATCAAGGGTATTCTCCATTTATGCATAGACCATTCTTATAGAAATGAAAAAGTGGACATACTAATTGTTTCTTACTATTCTTTTCTGTTTCCTTTTGTGGTAATACTATCCATGATTTCCATTTCATATGAATTTCCCCCTTTTTGAAATAGTCTCAAAATTGACTCCTGGATATTATCAAATTTTGTCACCTCCAGAATTAATTTCCTCTGAATGCCTTTTGCAAGGTATATTCAGAACTTCATTTTCTTGAAGGCCATTAATGGACTCATAACTTTTAAAGCCTATCATGGCTTATATATATAATGAAAAAATTGCCACAATCAGGAGGCTAAATGATTTGGAAGAGAACAAAAATAGATAAGAATTTGAGCAGATTTTCCAACATTTCTATAGCTATCTAGCCTCATAACTAATGATAGTGGATACTGTGTCAAATAATGAAACAAACATCTTAATTTTACTTCTGATCTGAGAGTAAAGTTTCCAGTATAACAACAGATCTTGGTTTTAGACAAATGTTTTTGTTCACATTCTTATGATTCTCACTTTCATATGATAGGCCCTGAATTTTACCCCTGATTATGGAAACTAATGTACAAGCTGGGCAAGGGCTGAGTGATGGCATCTTAACGGGTAAATCATTAGAGTTAGTTGGCCAACTATGGTTGAGGATCATTTATTATAGAGTTATCACTAAATCATGACTATTTACCCCAGAGCCTTTTTAATTAGTCATTTAATTACCCAACCCTGGTGAAGTGTGAAAATGAGGTGCCTGGTCTTGCTTCTTCAGCCAACTCTCACAATGGCTCCTAAGCAGAAGGTACTTTAATACCCAGAAAATGACACTCTTGTGTTCTTTTGGATGCATCATTTTGCACACAAAGCAGAAAGGATGATGGCTCAATTATCTACAAAATTTGGCACCATGCACCTAGCCAATATGGATCATTTGAGTTTTGAAAAAAATCCACCACTCTGGCAGTGAACATTACAGATAGAACCACATTGAGAATGAGGAGAAAAGCTTCTATTTCTATCTTCCAATAATTTCCTCAGCAAATGGTTTCCATCTTTGAAATGTTTACTCATCTCTGATTACTCACATTTTCATTATAAATTGCATAAAATTTGTCTATACTTGGAACATTTCCTTTTTCTTTCTTTTTTTTTGTGAGGCAAGCAGGGTTAAGTGGCTTTCCCAATGTTCCATTACTAGCCACTTTTAAGTGTCTGAGGCCAGATTTCAGCTCAGGTCCTCCTGAATCCAGGGTTGGTGCTCTACTGAACCATTAAGCTGACCTGACATGGAATTTTCAAGAATTAAATAGATAAGGACTATTATTAGATGATTACAATTCTCTAAGAAGAGATTGTAAATGGATGCATTATCTTGTGTTGTCAGAATTTGGTTCCCATAGCAGAGAACTGCAAAAGCAATTTTGCCACTAGAAAATGGGATAGAATGAGGACCAAAGAGCCTTCCAGTTTTTTTTTGTTTTTTTTTTTTTGAGGTAATCAGGATTAAGTGACTTGCACAAAGTCACACAGCTAGTCTCTAAGGTCAGATTTAACTCAGGTCTTCCTGACTTCAGAACCAGTTTTTTATCTACTGTGCCACTTAGCTGTCCCTATCTTTAAAACTTTTAAAAAGTATAAAAGCCTGTAATGTATTGCTATAATAATAATAATAATCCTGCAGAAGATGAGCTTACAGCCGAATACTTTTATTCAAATACAAAAAAGCACTCATTTTATCCAAATATGCGACAAATCTGCAGAACATTAAACATAAAAGAATAATAATAGTACAGTTATTTTTCATGGAGTGTTTCTGTCTAAACCACATTGAAAACAACCAGTAGAATGAGATAATAATAATAATAAGCATTAGCATTCAGGGGGGTTCACAAAATTGCTGCCAAAAAGTCATTTGGAAACCTCCCAATGCTTCACCAGACTGTGGTCTGGTTAATTCAGGAATAAACAGATGACTAAATGTGTAGTAGACTTTCAATTATCTATAATGGATAGGAAATTGATGTTAGTTAAATGAGTACATTTTTAAAGGATATTATAAGTCCTCAATCAATATTTCATTGTTTGATTGCTTAAATAGTGTAAACAGGATGCTTGATATCTCGTCAGTATTGTACCTATAAGTTGGGTGTGTTTTGCCCATGGAGGTTATATATATGTTCACTTAGATTTGTTTAAATACAGCCAAGAAAAGGGCATGAATAGATATCTCTGGATTCTTGCCAGTTGCTTTCCAAAGGAGATTTTGATTCTAGCCAGGAAGGTTACAGGAAATTAAGCCACAAATCTGGGCCATTTTGCTCCCCTCAAAAGAGGAGATAACAGATGACAATTACATCTGTTCCCCCCCCCCAAATATTGCTATTCTAGAGGAAATGAATTTTGGAATCAAGACACTCTTTCTTAACTGGGAAGGAAGCCCCCAGCTATATCCAAAAGCTTGACTTCTTTCTTGTCAGTTATACAAAATC
This sequence comes from Myrmecobius fasciatus, assembly GCA_023553655.1. NCBI lineage: Eukaryota > Metazoa > Chordata > Mammalia > Dasyuromorphia > Myrmecobiidae > Myrmecobius > Myrmecobius fasciatus. The sequence goes on from JAJPUD010000413.1 coordinate 425,109, forward strand.
AACAGCAAATAGCAAAGAAAATAATTTATCCAAGTCAATAGTAAACAAAACTGAGAGAAAGTGTACAGATTAGAACATTCTAGACAATAAAGAGTGAATGAGTTCTCTCTCACTGTGGGGTGAGCTATCTCAGCTCCCAATTTCACCAGAGGAGAAATTCCTCCAAGTTTACGAGTCAGCAAGCTGGAAATAGGGACATGTTCAAGGTTCCTCTACATGTTGGCTTTTTCCCAAAGTCTTGTCTCTTTCCTGCTATACATAGGATTAAAACTCTCCCCTCCCTACCTCTCACCAACTCTGTCCCCTAAGAAGACAGAGTATGGAGGCATCATTCGTTCAACCAATGAGGCAAGTCTTAAGCAAATGGCTAGGCTTGAGCCCAAGGTTCCATTCCATTTAAATTTCATTTGGCAAGCTTCTTTCTTTAATGATTCCCTTCTCTCTTTTCATCTTCAGTTTTTTATCTCCTGGTTCCTTTCGTCTATCCCTATCTATAATTTAACATTTCTCTAAGAACAGCTAACAAACATGCTGAGAGAAAACCAGCTCCCAAACTCAGTACAATATTGGATAAGGCTCCAAAAAGCCAGGAGTTAAAGCAAAAATTATCTCAGAGACATTTCTAGGTTCAGCCCAGACTTGCCAGCAACTGTGAGATCATGGCAAAACCTATTTCTGATCTTGGGCATTCTAGACCTTCCTCCTGGAAGCTGAGTTTTTATGTCATGGGATAGATTATTTTCTATCGTGAAACTCTAAGTGAAATTGGGAGGGCGTGATATAGAGGAAAAAATTCTGAATGTGGGATGGGTAGGACCACTGTTTGAATTCTGGCTCTCTGACCTTTGCTGCCTGGATAACCTTGTTCAAGTTATTTGCCCCTCAGATCTTTATCTACAAATGATGAGGGGGGACTCAATGATTTCTGTTTTCTTCCCACTTTAAATCTATGATCCTATGATTACTGTAGCACAGTGAATAAACATGAGCTGTCAAGATGCTTAGTTTTCAGTCTGAGGGTAAAATAACAAAAAAAAAAAGATCCAATTTTGATCTCTCCATATACTATGTGTGTCAAATGATGGTTAAAAAATGATTCCATCTTCCTCCTTTTCTGGGAGAGGTGGGGGATGAATAGATGCAAAATGTTCTATATGCTATTAACCATGCTTGGTTTGTCATTTAGTTCTTCTGTAGTGAGACTGAGGCTTTTCCCTGAGCAAAAAATAGCACAAAAGCATTATGTCCTTGCTGCTGACATATGTGCATATTAAAGGCAGGGAGGGGGTTGGTATCCCAGAGAGCACAGACAGTGCTTCCTTAAGTTATTTTTCATCCTGGCTCAAATACATTTGCAACTAAACCAGAAAGGATCTTGGTACTTATCTGCAATAGAAGGCTTTGATCTTCTGCAAAGAAATGAGGGTCAAAAGGGAAAGACTTTCGCTTAGGGACAACCAGCTTAGCTTTTATTATTGGGTGTGGTGATGATTACTAAAGTGTTATTAGATGGCTCCCATCACAGAGAGGTCCCTGAGTGTTAGCAGACTAAAATCGTTGCTTTACTGGCCCAAAAGACATGATTCCAGAAGATACAAGTGTCACCCAGCAGAAATACCAATGGAGTAAGAGAATGGAGTAGGAGAACAGCCAGGGCTGGGAAAAGACCAGCCAAGCCCCCGGGGATGTTGAGATCAGCAAGAAGAGGGATGATGACGTCAGCAAGAATCATTAGTGGTTCTGCAGCATCAGAGGAATCACTGCACAGGTTTACTCCCTTCAGTGAGGAGGTGCTTATTTTTAGGAGAACATGCCCAAGGGTTGTTTGGGGTTTTTTGAGGGGGTGGAGAGGGCCTTTTCTATTTCAAATCATCTTTCTCTACCATTTTTATAAAAATACCTTTGCTTTGAATAGTATCTTTTCTTTAGCTGACTAATGAAAAAGTAAAAAAAGAAATACTAGTGGGGGCTCATAAACTATCATTGTGAGTGGATAAGAAGCCACACAATACTTTGAATATGGTGTAGCTATTCTGAAGGATTCATATGTGACAGAGGGCTGCCCATAGCGCCACATATACATCACAAAGGAAGGTCACTGGGTAGGTGGGTTTGGGGTATATGCAAAAATGACTTTCATATTAAAACCAAAAAAATCCCCAATTTTAATTTTAAAGAATGTCCTCTGCTTATTCACTCACTCTTTTTAGCACAATTCCAGCTTTACTGGATTCAGGAAAAACTGATATTTAGAACAGAATGACAAGATGATTGACAGCTAAGGATATTGCTAGACTAAGCATTGATGGGATTTCCTGGTATAAGGCAAGCATGAGGCCTTGGCTCAGCGTTGAGTATCAGTTGGCTTTACAGTATGAACAGACAGACATCTGTCTAGGAAGTCACAACGTTTCTCAGTTACTGGGGAGATCCACACATGGATGAGATGTTCTCTTTGGCTTGCCAAATCTTTATGCTTATGTCTTCCAAGAATTAATTAATCAGCTAGATCAAGGTTTTTCTGCAGTGTATTAAGTTCATCATTTAAAAGAGTGTGTGGACAATTGGAAGGGCCTTTACTCCTTTTCTTTCTATCCCCAAACTCAGAAATGTCACATTTCTAATAAAAATACCCCTGATGAATGTGGTTCAGCTCCATGTGAACTCGACAGAAGCTGCTCTATATTTGTTGGCAGCATCTCATTCTCGGCTGGCTAAGGGAATTATGTGTATATCTTTAAAAACTGAGATGTCATGGGTAGTCATTTAGACTGACATCTTCCTCTTCTAATTAATTATCATGGAGAAAGGGATTTTTAAAAATAATCTTTCCCTGATTTGTCCCAATTTGAACTGAGTACACATTCATATTCAATAGTCTATTACTAGTCTAAGAAGATCGATAAATCAGAGTGAAAAACAGAAAGTCTCTAAGACATCTTTTCAGGTTCGGCACAGACTCTCCAAAGATTATAAGATGTTGGCAAATCCTAGACCTATCTTTTGGTCCCTTTCTGCTACAAGTCTGATAATTTTATACCTTCTTTTTCAGGACAATATCAAAAAAGCAATCATGTATATTGAGGAATGAAAGGCTCTTTATTCCATAATTATGTTAGTCCAAAAAGAAGGTACATATTGCCGGAACATATAGGTGCATAATAAATGCTTGATTGACTCATTGCATGTTAGCTCCTCCAAATCTGGTTAAAGCTTCAAGTGTAGCCTATGATCAACTTTATTTTTGGCTTGTATTTACTGAATTCAATTTATCTGCAATCTCATCAATAAGAATATTCTTTCCAAAAGCACAAACAGCAACCTCAAAATATTCCACCTGTGGCTCACCCAAAGTACTAGGAGACCTTCTTTTTCTGTTGTATCCTCTTAAAGGGGATACCAATATAGCACAAAGAAGAATATGAGAAGATGTGGCACATAACTAAAACAGCTTCAATCCAATGTATTCAAATAAACTATTGATACAGAAAAATGGGAAGTAGGTAAAGGAACAGATATCAATATAGACTACTATTGCTCACTGTGGAAGCTTAACTGATGCAAAGCAATTACCACAATAGGAAAATCAAAGACACCTATAAACCTTGTTCTGCCATTTACTGCCTCTGTGATAAGTCTCCCCATGTCTATGCTTTCTACCTGGAACACGTCCTTGGGCTTTTCTGGGTCTCAGTTTCCTCATCTGGAAGAGAAGGATATTGAGTCTGATAACCTCTTAAGATCCTTTAAAGCTCTAGACCTATGATCTTATAAAATCTCTGTACCCAGCAAATTGACATTTCCTTGTCAAGTGGAGCAAAATGATGGCCCCGAGAAAGGAATATAAACTCATTAGCAAAATCTTACAAAGAAGGAGAGCATGAGCAGTGTTGCCTTATAAAACAATAAAAATAGGAAAAAGAAAATCATGTTTGCAGAAAGCTTGAAATGAAACCCAATTACACCTGGTTATTCCAAGAAAGTTTAAGAATGAAATGGGAAGGAGAAAAATAGGTCAGAGATTTTTTTTTAAGAAAAAAAAAAAGGTCTGCCGAAATTTTCACAAGTATCTATTTTCTCCATCAGTAGCAGTGAAGCCACCACTTTGGGATTCCAGCATCACAGTCCTTGAAAAGCTGTATGAGAAAATAGAAATATCACTAAAGAAAAAAGATACTGTAAATCTAATTGGACCAAATTAAAAATATATAGCGTAGGCCTGTGCTGGAGGCAGTGCCATTTTGAGGGAATTGAGGAACAGATGTTTAAGATACATGAAGAAGAATAATTGGCAAAAATCATGAACATTATTACTACTGAGAAAAGGTTACCAAAAAGATGTCACTAAATACTGGTACATGCACCTGCTATCTCATTATCTCTTTAAAATTTATGAGAATAGGGGCAGCTAGGTGGCGCAGTGAATAGAGCACCAGCCCTGAAGTCAGGAGGACCTGAGTTCAAATCTGGTCTCAGACACTTCCTAGCTGTGTGACCCTGAGCAAGTCACTTAACCCCAATTGCCTCAACAAAAAGCAAAAAAAAAAAAAAAAAAAAAAATTATGAGAATAATTTACAAGTGTATCAGAAGCATTCCTGATAAGGATGAGGGAAGAGATTAGGCAGACTTTTTTCTACAGCAGACCATTAATGTCACACAATTGACTAAAAGGAGGTCAGAATAGGGGGAGGAGCCAAGATGGCGGAGTGAAAAGGTGACTTTCTGCCTCTCCTCCGATCTTCTCTCAAATCAACAATAAAATAAGCCTCCGAACTGATCTTCAAGTCAACGAACTCAGAAATATTTGGGCACAGCTCTCTGGATAACTTCATATCAGGTTAGTCGGACTCGGACAGAGAGATAAATAGACGACAACTTCGAAGGCCGGAAGTGAGGGTGGGACTCAGCTCAGCTCATCTTGGAAGAAATTCCAAACTCCAAACTCCAAATTCCAAACACCTGGAGTTTATCTGAGGCACTCGGGACACTCTGCCCTGATTGGGGGCAGGTGTTCTGGCAGACTTGCCTTGTTTAAGGAGTAATTCGGACTTAGTCCTAGCCCCCACCGGTCCAGCACCTTAAGTCAACTCGCCGAAGTGCCCCAGGGCAAAGCTTTTTGCAGCCGCCGCTTTTTTTTTTCCCTACCTTAAAGAGATATCCACACTGTCTAAAAAAAAAAAAAAAATATGATGAAGAAGCAAAAGAGAGCTCTCACCATAGACAGCTTTTATCAAGGCAAAGAAACGACCCCAGAGCCAGAGGTTCCTTTAGACAAAAATCCAGAGAACATCAGCCAGGACCATCACTGGTCCCCTTTTCAAAAGGCCTTTCTGGAAGACTGCATAAAGAACCTCAAAAGAGAGCTGGAGGATAAATGGGAAAATAAACTGAAATCAGTGCAAGAAGGATATGATGCCCTGCGAAAGAGATATGAAAAAGACACCAATTTATTAAAAAATAAAATTAGTGAAGTGGAAAAAGAGTGCAAGGAACAAATTGGCCAGTTACAAAAGGAGCTTAAAAAGGTAACTGAAGAAAACAACACTTTAAAAATAAGAATTGAACAAATGCAAGTGAATGACTCAATAAGACTTGAAGAATCAGTCAAACAAAAACAAAAAAATGAAAAATTAGAAGAAAATATGAAATATCTCCTAGGAAAAACAACTGACTTGGAAAATAGATCTAGGAGAGACAATCTAAGGATTATTGGACTTCCTGAAAGCCATGATGAAAAAAAGAATCTAAACACTATCTTCCAGGAAATCCTGAAAGAAAACTGCCCTGAGATTGTAGAATCAAAGGGCAAAATCAACATCGAAAGAATTCACCGATCACCTCCTGAAAGAGACCCCAAAATTAAGACCCCAAGGAATATCGTGGCTAAATTTCAGGACTATAGCACCAAGGAACAGATTCTGCTGGCAGCTAGAAAGAAACAATTCAAATACCGAGGTTCAATAATTAGAATCACACAGGATTTGTCAGCTTCCACACTGAAGGATCGAAGGGCATGGAACCAGATATTCCGAAGGGCAAAGGAACTTGGATTACAGCCAAGAATAACCTATCCAGCTAGAATGAGCATTATCCTCCAGGGAAGAAGATGGTCATTCAATGATATAGGTGAATTTCACCTATTTCTAATGAAAAGACCAGATCTGAACAAAAAATTCGACACCCAAACACAGAACTCAAGAGATGCATAAAAAGGTAAAAAGGAAAGGTCTCTTGAGAACTTTATTGCTACTAGGGAGATACTCAAAGTTTGGGGGTATAATTAACTAGATATTACTTTGATAATATGAAAAAGAGAACTAGAGGGGAAAATGTTGTCATACTGGGGAAAAGAGGGAAAAAGTGGTAAAATAAGATCTAAAAAAAAAAAGGAGGTAAAAACAAGGTTAAAATCACTTGAAGAGGCAAAGAAAACCTAATATAATTGAGAGAAAGAGGGGAGGGAGATGAGCACTGTGTAAATTTTACTCTCATCAGGTTGGGCTCTAAAAGTGTATATCAGACATTTGATTTCACATAGAAACTTGTCTGTTGCTAGAGGGAAGTGGGAGGAAAAGGAGGAAAAGTAAGGGACAAACTAATAGAAGGGAAAATAGAAGAATCAGGGGAAAGGAATAAAAACAGGGGGAGGGGATCTAAAGGGTGAAGTATTGTTTGGGGGAGGGGGTCATCAAAAGCAAAGTACTGAGGAGGGGGGAAGGGAGAAAGGGGAAAGGAAAGGGGAAAACATAACTAGGGTAAATAAGATGGCAGGAAATAAAGAATTAGTTATTCTAACTGTGAATGTGAATGGGATGAACTCTCCCATAAAGCGGAAGCGGTTAGCAGACTGGATTAAAAACCAGAATCCCACAATATGTTGTCTACAAGAAACACATTTAAAACATAGTGACACATATAGAATGAAGGTAAACGGCTGGAGCAGAAAATATTATGCTTCAGGTGAACAAAAAAAAGCAGGGGTAGCAATCCTTATCTCAGATCAAGTAAAAGCCAAGATAGATCTAATCAAAAGAGATAAGGAAGGAAACTATATTCTATTAAAGGGTACCATAGATAATGTAGCAATATCTATATTAAATATATATGCACCAAGTGCAATAGCACACAAATTCCTAGGGGAGAAATTAAGAGAGATGCAAGAAGAAATAGACAGCCAAATGATACTAGTGGGGGATCTCAATCTTGCTCTCTCAGAATTAGATAAATCAAACTACAAAATAAACAAGAAAGAAACTAGGGAGATAAACCAATTGTTAGAAAAGTTAGGTATGATAGATCTATGGAGAAAGTTGAATGGAGACAGTAGAGAGTTTACTTTTTTCTCAGCAGTCCATGGAACATATACAAAAATTGACCATATATTAGGGCATAAAAACCTTAAAATCAAATGCAGAAAGGCAGAAATAGTAAATGCATCCTTTTCAGATCATGATGCAATAAAAATCACATGCAATATAAGTCCAGGAGAAAATAAACCAAAAGGTAATTGGAAATTAAATAATCTAATCCTGAAGAATGAATGGGTGAAAGAGCAAATCATAGACACAATCAATAATTTCATCCAGGAGAATGACAATAAGGAGACAACATACCAAAATTTGTGGGATACGGCCAAAGCTGTTATAAGGGGTAATTTTATATCTCTAGATGCTTACTTGCATAAAATAGAGAAAGAAAAGATCAATGAATTGGGCTTATTATTAAAAAAACTAGAAAAAGAACAAATTAAAAACCCTCAATTAAATACCAAATTGGAAATTCTAAAAGTAAAAGGAGAAATTAATAAAATCAAAAACAAGAAAACTATTGAGTTAATAAATAAAACTAAGAGTTGGTTCTATGAAAAAACCAACAAAATAGATAAGCCTTTAGTTAATTTGATAAGAAAAAGGAGAGAGGAAAATCAAATTGTTAGTCTCAAGAATGATAAGGGAGAACTTTCCTCCAATGAAGAGGAAATTAGAGCAATAATTAGGAGTTACTTTGCCCAACTTTATGCCAGTAAGTTTGATAATCTAAATGAAATGGAGGAATATCTACAAAAATATAGATTGCCCAGGTTAACAGAAGAGGATATAAATTATTTAAATAGCCCCATATCAGAAAAAGAAATAGAACAAGCCATTAACCAACTCCCTAAGAAAAAATCTCCAGGGCCAGATGGATTTACATGTGAATTCTACCAAACATTCAAAGAACAATTGATTCCAATACTACACAAACTATTTGAGAAAATAGGGCCAGAAGGTATACTGCCAGAATCCTTCTATGAGACCAATATGGTGCTGATAGCTAAACCTGGTAGGGTAAAAACTGAGAAAGAAAACTATAGACCAATTTCCCTAATGAATATTGATGCAAAAATTTTAAATAAGATATTAGCAATGAGATTACAGAAAGTCATCCCCAGGATAGTACACTATGACCAAGTAGGATTTATACCAGGGATGCAGGGCTGGTTCAATATTAGGAAAACTATCAGCATAATTAATTATATTAATAACCAAATTAACAAAAAACATATGATTATCTCAATAGATGCAGAAAAAGCCTTTGACAAAATCCAACACCCTTTCCTATTAAAAACACTAGAGAGTATAGGAATAAATGGGCTTTTCCTTAAAATGATCAGCAGCATCTATTTAAAACCATCAGCAAGCATCATATGTAATGGAGACAAACTAAAACCATTCCCCATAAGATCAGGAGTGAAACAAGGTTGCCCACTGTCACCATTACTATTTAATATTTTATTAGAAATGTTAGCTTTAGCAATAAGAGAAGAAAAAGAGATAAAAGGAATCAGAGTAGGTAATGAAGAAACCAAATTATCACTCTTTGCAGATGACATGATGGTATACTTAGAGAACCCTAGAGACTCAACTAAAAAACTACTAGAAACAATTCACAACTTTAGCAAAGTTGCAGGATTCAAAATTAATCCACATAAATCATCAGCATTTTTATATATTACCAACAAAGTTCAGCAGCAGGAGATACAAAAAGAAATTCCATTCCAAATAGCAGATGATAGGATAAAATATTTGGGAATCTATCTGCCAAGGAAAAGTCAGAAACTATACGAACTAAATTACAAAACACTTTCCACACAAATAAAATCAGACCTAATCAATTGGAAAAATATTAAGTGCTCATGGGTAGGCAGAGCGAACATAATAAAAATGACAATACTACCCAAACTAATCTACTTATTTAGTGCCATACCAATCAAACTCCCAAGAAACTATTTTACAGATCTAGAAAAAATAGTAGCAAAGTTCATTTGGAAGAACAAAAGGTCAAGGATTTCAAGGGGATTAATGAAAAAAAAGGCTGATGATGGTGGACTTGCTGTACCAGATCTAAAACTATATTATAAAGCAGCGGTCATCAAAACTGTTTGGTACTGGCTAAGAAATAGAGCAGTCGATCAGTGGCACAGGATAGGATATCAGGACAATTTAGGCAATAACCTTAACAATTTAGTATTCGATAAACCCAAAGACCCCAGCTTTTGGGATAAATACTCACTATTTGGCAAAAACTGCTGGGAAAATTGGAAACTAGTGTGGAAGAAATTAGGGCTTGATCCATACCTAACACCACATACCCAGCTAAGATCTAAATGGGTTCATGATCTAGATATAAAGAGGGACTTTGTAAGCAAGTTAGAGGAACGTAATATAATTTATCTCTCAGACCTGTGGAGAGGGAATAAATTTATGTCCAAAGAAGACCTGGAACTCTTAATTGAACACCAGATGGATAATTTTGATTATTTTAAGTTAAAAAGTTTCTGTACAAACAAAACAAATGCAGACAAGATTAGGAGGGAAGCATCAAATTGGGAAATCATCTTTACATTTAATGGTTCTGATAAAGGCCTCATTTCTAAAATTTATAGAGAATTGTCTCAAATATATAAGAATTCAAGCCACTCTTCAATAGATAAGTGGTCAAGGGATATGAACAGACAATTTTCAGATGATGAAATTAAAACCATCTCTAGTCATATGAAAAGTTGCTCCAAATCACTTTTGATCAGAGAAATGCAAATTAAGACAACTCTGAGACACCACTACACACCTGTCAGATTGGCTAAAATGACAGGAAAAGATAACGATGAATGTTGGAGGGGATGTGGGAAAACTGGGACACTGATACATTGTTGGTGGAACTGTGAACGGATCCAACCATTCTGGAGAACAATTTGGAGCTATGCCCAAAAAGTTGTCAAACTGTGCATACCCTTTGACCCAGCAGTGTTTCTACTGGGCCTATATCCCAAAGAGATCTTAGAGGAGGGAAAGGGCCCCACATGTGCAAGAATGTTTGTGGCGGCCCTTTTTGTGGTGGCTAGAAACTGGAAACTGAAGGGATGCCCATCAATTGGAGAGTGGCTGAATAAATTATGGTATATGAATGTTATGGAATATTATTGCTCTGTAAGAAACGACCAGCAGGACGATTTCAGAGAGGCCTGGAGAGACTTGCATGAACTGATGCTGAGTGAAACGAGCAGAACCAGGAGATCATCATACACAGCAACAACAGTATTACATCATGATCAATTCTGATGGACATGGCTCTCTGCAACAAAGAATTGTCTCAAACCAGTTCCAGTTGTTCACTGAAGAAAACCATATACACCCAGAGAGAGGGAAATGAAATATGGACTACAACATAACATTTTCATGATCCCTACTGACATTTGTTTGCATTGTGTTGCCTTTCTCTGATTCTTTTTTTTTCTTGTAGATAGGATTTTTCTTGCATAACTTCTCAAGCATTTCAACATTATTAGCATGTAGTGGACTTCCTGCCATCTAGGGGAGGGGAGGGGACTGGGGGTAAAATTTGTAATGGAAAGCTTTGTAAAGATCAATGTTGGGGAACTACCCATACATATGTTATACAAATAAAAAGCTTTAAAAAAATTGACTAAAAGGTACAGCAAATATAAGGATTTTATATAATGCATTTACAATTCTTTGGCTTTTTTCAAGGGACATTTTAAAGACAGGTAGGTAGTATGTGGTTAGAATAGTAGAGTTAGTTAGTATCAGGAAGACCCAAATTGGAATTCCACCCTAGACATTTACTATCCGTATGACAAATAATGTAACTTCTCTGTTTTTTATTTTTCAGACATAAATCAGACCTAATAAGAAACATATGAAGTGTTTTGCAAACTTTAAAGAAATGAATAAATTTCCATTGTTATTGTTGTATGTTAAAAAGCATTTGAGTTGGTAAAAACAAAATGCTGCCTCTAAGGTTTTTTTTTTTCCAACAAGAGATCATTCATGAATATGTTAATATTCTAAAGTCCTCAAAAGACATAGTGGTGTTAATTTTATTTTAGTCCAATTTTTCCCCTGAGTCAATTGGGGTTAAGTGACTTGCCCAAGGTCACACAGCTAGGGAATGTTAAGTGTCTGAGACCAGATTTGAACTCAGGTCCTCCTGACTTCAGGGCTGGTGCTCTATCCACTGTGCTACCTAGCTGCCCCGTGAGTCCAAATTTTTTAATATTAAGATGTTAATAATATAATAAGGTCTTCAATCACGGCAGTTGTATAGGTAATTCCAAGGTGAAAGAGGTCTTTATACCCTGCAGGATGACACCTTCTCTGCAACTTACAGCCTTAAGAGAGTTGTCTGGGGGCACTGACAAACTAAGTGACTTGCTAGGATTACACAGCCTAAATGTGTATACATACATATATGTGCATATATCAGAGACAGGACTTGAACGCAGAGCTATACCATACTGTCTTCTATATCAAGGAAGACATAAAATAAGGAAATATGGGTTCACTGTTTGCTGCTGTAATGGGAGATCACCCAGAACAGTCTCAGTGAAAGAAGGATTCCTTAGGGAGGTCCTTCAAATGTTCTTGTTGACTGACTGTATCATGTTAATTGTTTTAAGCGCTTGAGCACTGTGAAACCTCCTAAATTAGATTCATGATCACTCAAAAAGCATTTGGCCCAACTATCTACACAGTTAAAACAAAATGGATGAAAAACATCTATGTGATACCCATTTGGAAAGACAGCCAAAGAGCTAGCCTGTCACATAGACATAGTAAGCAGATAACAAGTTGAGTTCAGAGCTATAGAAGGTAGAAGATGAGTTGGACACAGAACTAAATGTATTTGGGGAATTGAGCAGCATGTTCAGGGAACTCAAAATGAAATAAAGCCCCATCTTTTTCAGACTTCTTGAAGTGATGCTACATATCCCAGAATAAGGATCTAAGGAATCAAACCTGTAAATCACCTAAATCACCTAACATCAAAGGAAAGACTGGTGATGAGTGTATCAATGGGCTCCAGCCCAATATTAGTGATGAAATTTACTACTTCCCTGCCCCTGCCCCTTCCCCCCCAATTGCAATTAAAGTTATCACTGAAGAAATAGAGATTCCATCCTGTACCAAGTAACTTTGCAGGCTTCATTTTAGAGGTACGTTTAATACAAATAATATTTAGCACTTATATAACAACTTAGGGTTTGAAAAACACTTTACATGTCATCTCATTTGATCCTTGCAACCACCTTGTGCAGTAGGTACTATTATCATCTCCTTTTTACAGATGAAGAATCAGGTTCAGAAAGGCTTAGGTTCACCCAGAAGCAATATTTGAATTTAGGTCTTCCTGACTCAAAGTTCAGCATTCTGTCCACTAGTTAGAAGCAACAAAAATGGCATCACTCCAATTCAGTATCTGGTACCTGAAATTCTACCATTAAATGACCATTCTTATAGGTTTCTCTACTTTAAATATTGTTGGAAGAGCAGTTCATTAAATTGATTCACACTACGGTGCTAAGTGACTCATAAAATCTGTTTTCCTTTTAATAAAAGAAGCCCTGGATAGATAAAAGCAGCTTTAGTATAGGGGAAGTGACAAGGGTTTCGGGGGAAGTGGCAGAGGTTCTGGGCCCTTGGTCAAGGACCATGACCAAAAGCACTCTAAGTGTATCAAATATCAGAACTCTACATTACATGATGATATTCTGTTTCTGAAAATAGCTGGGTCATCGCTACAACAATTGTTCTAAGTAAGCAAAGATGCATCTTTGTCTTTGGATACAAATTAGAGATGTTTCCCTTTTTTTGTTCATACTCCTGTTCAAAGTCAGGAATCAATGCCAACGAACTGTAGGTTTTCTTTAAGATAATTGCACAATTTGATGATATTGGAAAAGATAAGGCAGTAAAAGTCAAAAAAATTAAGAATCACAATGGTTCCCAAAAGGAATGGAACCTTTTTTTCTTAGATGTTAATTAACTGGAAGACCTCTACTTCCTTCTCCACATTTGGATCAGACAAGGGAAAACTCAAATGCTCAGTTATTTCAAAATTTTTTTTCAAAGCCTTTTTTCTACAAAGAAACCTGGACACCTGAGCTGCAACCCATCAGGCACCAGGCAGGAGAACACATCGCCTTGAGCAGCATCCCCATGATTGCTGAACATTTTACAAAATCACCTGATTCAGCCATCTGTTGACATGCAGATAGATTCTGGATTATTGCCATGGAGAGATGAAGATCTAATCTCATCCTAGATCCATCTAGCCTGGAAGAGTATCTTTAATTACTCCAACTCTCCCAAAGATTTCCCCAAAAAGAATATTTGTCAAAAAAAAAAAAGGGAATATTTGTCCCTGGCAAAGAATGGCTCTGAATCTCCCATCTCATAGTGACCTGAATGAGGCCAGTGAGTGATCCTGAGCTATCACTGCTGCTCTAAGAAGAAAACCAAAGTAGACATGTAGTAGACTCATTCTTATTCCTGTTATATTGTTAACTCTGACTACAACTATTTTAGGTACTACATGAACTTATCTCTATATTTGGCAGAGTATAAAGAGCCCTGAATGAGTCAAAAGAATTGAGTTCTTCACTTTTATCCAGCTGTGAGACTTTGGGACTGGATTGTGATTTCATTAGTATTGGAAACTCTCCGATGGGGAAATCTCTCCTTCTCTAGTCTAGTACTTTCTCTGGTCTGTTAGCTGCCCAGAGTCCTGAGAAGTTAAGTGATTTGCCCAGTGTGTATTTCAAAGGTGGGGTTTTTGACCCAGTTTTTTCTGGGCTTCAAAGTCGAGTTCTAACCATTAAGTCATTTTGCTTTGATACTGACATTTGAGATATAAAAGCAAAATTAAAAGCAATCTCTCCTTTCAAAGCCTATATCCTATAGTGGGGATGCAATGTGTAAACAAGTAAGTATATATGTGATAATTTGAATGGAGTGGATTGAAAAGGCAGAGAAACACAGAGACACAGAGAAAAAGAAGAGAGGGAAAGAGAAAGGAGAAATAAAGAGATAGAGACAGAGACAGAGATAGAGACAGAGACAGAGAGACACACAGAAAGAGAAAGAGAGAGGAGACAGAGAGACAGAGAAAAAGAAGAGAGGGAAAGAGAAAGGAGGAAGAAAGAGATAAGCAGTGAGATAGAGACAGAGACAATGACAGAGACAGAGACAAAGACAGAGAGACACACACCCACACACAGAGAGAGAAAGAGACAGAAAGAGACAAAGAGAGAAAGAGAGAGAGACGGCAACAGAGAGACAGAGACAGAGAAGAGACAGACAGAGAGAGACAGAGAGAAACATATACAGAGAAAGAGAGAGAGAGACAGAGATACAGAGAAAAAGCAGAGAGAGAGAAAGAGATAGACAGAGAGAAAGACAGAGAGACAGGCAGAGACAAAGAGAAACAGAGAGAGACAGAGATAGACACAGAGAGAGAGAGAGAAAGAGAGACACAGACAGAGAGAGAGACAGACAGACAGAGAAACACACACACACACAGGAAGAGAGACAGAGACAGAGACAGAGACAGAGAGAGACAGAGAGACAGAGAGAGAGAGAGAGAGAGAGAGAGAGAGAGAGAGAGAGAGAGAATGAGAAGTTTCAAGAAGGAGATGCCCCCGTAGCTGAGCCTTGAAGGAAGGTAAGGATTCTGAGGAGTGCAGTCCAGGCATGGAGGTAAGTCTCTACAAAGGTATGGAGGTGGGAGGGGAATGTTCTATTTAGAGAGTAGCAAGTGTGCAAATTTGGCCCCAATATCGAGTGTGTGAAGAGAAATCAGGCAGCTAGGTGGTGCAGCAGAGGGAATGCTGGTCCTGAATACATCAGGAACAGGAATAATGTGCAGTAAGTCTACAAAGGTAGTCCCGAGGCCAGCTCTGAAGGGTTTTAAATATCAAACTAAATAACGTGTTTTATATCCTAGAGGCAAGAGGGAGCCATCAAGGGTTCTTGAGGAGGAGAGTGATATGGTCATAGTCGGGTTTTAGGAAGATTATTTTGGCAACTGTGTGGAGATGGATTAAAGCAGGAAAAGATTAGAAGGAGGGAGTGGCTCCTTCAATCTCAGTTTCCTCATCTGTAAAACGAAAAAAAAATTGGACCACATGATGTCTTAAGTCTCTCCTATCTCTACCATGTTGCATTATTGCATCTGAAATGGGATTATGCTGTTATTTAACCATATTTATTCTCCTCAGGAGGAACATTTATAGGCTATATTTCAACACCTAGGTGGGCAGTGTTTGTCAACATATTGATTTAAATTCTTGAAACCAGTTCCTAAATTGTAGGTGTTATTTATGCAAATAGGACTAAGTATAAATCTAATTCATTACTCTGTAAGAACAGATGGTAGGAGAAAATGTTCTTCAAGTTACTTATTAAATTTGATGATACAGCGCCCTGCATGCTGCTGGCAGTTCTCAACAATATCAAAACTCCCTAGATTTGGTTTCTAGCTAAAAATAAAAGCTGAGTTCTCACCTACAACCAATGTGCAAGGCTTGACAGCAGAGGGAGGTATGCCCCACAAAAGGCCATGTGGCAGAGAAATGCACAGGCTTTTTTAGGGTCAGAGGGCCTGGGTGTGTAACCACTTCTTTCATTTGCTCTGTCTGTCACTTTGGATAAGTCACTTCTTCTATGGGCTTCAGCTAACCCGTCTTTAAAATGAGAGGATTGGGCTGGATGGCTTTTAGCATCCCTTCCAGGTCAACCATCCTATAATCTAGTTCCATGGAAACTTGCTGGAGAAGTTTAAGGAATCCAGGGGGTTAAAGTACAAAAGGGACCCTTGTGGTTCACCTTTGGGGGAATGGCTGAATACATCTAGGTCCAAAATGGTTCAAATGATGCATCCTGTGTTCCCATTATTTGGATTTACACTGAGTATTTCCATTAGGGTTATTTTACATAATCATAACTTCAGGTAGTGTGAATTCTAATACATACCACCATTTTAGGGGATTCACTAATTATCCTGATTGGGACCTAGCCATATTATAAGATGCTATCCAAAGAGAATTCTAGTAGTACATTAAGAGTTACAGATTTTTGTCTGTTTTTTAAAGTTGATGGGAATTTTAATGATTTGGCCCAGGAAGAAAATGAATCTCAGATAAAAGATACAATGTTTGTCCAATCTTATTTTCATTCAATGCTATTATTAATTATTTCTAAAATTATTTTATTTTATAATATAAAACAATTCCATGACTCAAAAATCAGAAAATCAAAGAGCTAGAGCTAGAAGGGTCCTTCTAATCCATCTAGTCCAAGCCATTTTATAGATCAGTAAACTGAGGCTGAGGGAGGTGAGGAGACTTGCCTATGATTACATAAATGGGACGACTCAAACTCAGGCTTCTTACTTCTAGGAGTCCCAAATCAATTTTCTTTCCTCTATTCCATGCTGTCTTCATCATCTATAGATTAAATACCACATCTCTCAGACTAATGTTCCAAGTTACCCATAATTTGTCCCTTACCTAGTCAGATATCCTCAGATATCTTCACATCTCTTTCAAACAAATGCAACAAAACCTTCAATTCTAACTAGGCCAATTTTTTTCACTGTTCCATAAAAATTCCATTTTTTCTTTTTTCCTTTATTTTCTTTTATTCTTTTTCTTAACTCTATGTTTAATCTCATATGCATCTTTTTGTTCCTTCAGTTCCCCCACCTGAAATTCCCTTGTCTCTTCCTCCATTCCAACTATTCAAATCTTGCCCACCCTGGCTCATATATCACCTCTTCCATGATTCCTTTATTGACAAGTAGCAAGGTAGGTGTCTTGACACCTACAGATTAATTTAGTGTAGTTTGGAGGGCTGAACAACAAACTATCAAGTCAGACTTGATAATCAAGTTCTAGTTATACACCCAGTTTATGTTACACAGTGGGTACAGTCCTGGGTCTTGAGTCAAGAGGACCTGAGATCAAATCAGACCTCAAACACTAAGTGACCCTCTGCAAGTCACTTCACCCTTTTTGTCTCAGTTTCCCCATCTGTTGAATGAGCTGGAGAAAGTAATGGCAAACCACTCCAGTATCTCTGCCAAGGAAACTAAAATAGGGTCACAGAGAGTCTAACACAACAAAAAAATTGAACAACAAAGGGCATTGTACATGGCATGACAGCAATACCCTGATGACAGAAGGAGGTTAGGACAGCTCCTGACCCCCAAAGCTCATATTCTTCTACAGTCGCATATCACTGCCCTTTAGCTAATCAGGAGTTTTCCAGCTTTCTGAGGTCATGAAACTTATATATACAAAAACTAGTTGATGGGAATAAATAAGAGAAGTTGTATTCATTTGTTTATGAACATTTGCTATATGAATATGAATCGGCAGTGTGATTTGGGGCACAGTTCTTAGCCCATTTGGTTATAAATATGGTCCTTCAAAAGCAAGTAGATTCAGAAATAATATCCTGACAAGATCCTGACAAATGATCTGAATCATTGGCTGGAGCCCCGGCCAGATCTCTCCTCGGCTCCTTGCATTGTTCCTTCCTCTCCTCCTTGCCTTCCCCAGCAGAATGTAAGCTCCTTGAGGACAAGGACGGTTTCATTTAGGGCCTAGCAGAGTGTCGCACACAGATGAGGTGTGTGTTAAATGTTTATTGAATTGAATTGTTATTATGCTGCTTCATGAGTATTAAATCTTGTTTCTCTGACAAGCTATGTTTCTTGGGGATACAGAAAATATTTTATACATCTGTATTCCAGAGAAGAAATAGAGCAGAACGAAAAATCATAAAATATGGGCTCATTTATTGGCTCCAATATTTAATTATGTGACCTTAATGAATTCATCTAACCTCTGTGAACCTCAGTTTTTCTATCTGTAAAGTGAGGTCAATAATACTCTTATTACTGAACAATTGAATTGGGAGTCAGAGAATCTTGTGACCTTAGGCAAGTCCCTTAAAAGTGTATGGGGGTCAGTTTCTTCATCTGTAAAAGAAGAGGTTTGGACTGGACAGCATCAAAATCTCCCTTGATCTCAAAATCTATTATCCCAAGACCTCAAGAGATTTTCGTGAAGAATAAAGTAATTAAGAAAATGAGCAGGAAGTTTTCTATGGCCATAAATTGTTATGTAAATATAAGCTGGAGTGTTCTTCAATGCTATTCTTCAGCACACAGATTGAAAGCTAGAAGAACAGAGGGCATCAGACAAAGAATCCCTTCCCTTTACAGCTGACTTAACTACTCAACTCAGAGGGAGCAGGAGCAGGACTCCTGACCAAATATCCTCCCATCATTCAATGCCATCAATGTAATTCTTGTCAAATCAATAAACAACCATTTCTTTCAAGCTCTTGGCAACTAATAATATGCTAATCATCATGTCTGATTTTGATAATCTCCACCTTTTTGGTTTTTTTGATGGAAGATGATCAACCATCTTAGAAAACATGTACAAAAAAAAACTTACCTATAGAAAGGAGTTTCAGGAATTTGGGTTTTCATTTCTTTTGTGACTTCTTTCATTGCTTTCAAATAACCAGTTTCTGGTAAGTCTTTTTGGTAATTGGGATTGTTTCTCATCAGATATTCACCCAGATAATTAATCGGATCAAACTTTATCTTCTTTTTCGATTGCAAAAGCTTCCTCTTTTCTACTTCCGTTAACAATTTTTCAACCCCTGGTATTAGGGTGGGCAACAGTTTCTCAAGTAAATATGCCTGAGTATCCAATGTCATTTTGTCATCATTTAACCATTCATAGGCCAAGTTATCCAAAGGAAACTTTTTATCTATCTTTTTCTCTAGTTCCTTTTGCTGGAGAAACTTATTGATTACATTATCCTGCATAGCAATGGCTCTTGCTTCAATTTTTTCAAAGAAATTGTCCTTCCATGGAAACGTGCTTTTTACAGTTTTTGGAGATCCTTCTATGTTCAAAACCATTTCCTCTAATGTCTTAAATTCAGGAGCATCTGATATCTCTGTTTCAGATACTTTTTGAGAAGTCTTAAGCATCTCTTCCAGCTCATCTTCTTGTACATTTTCTTTTGGGAAGAAAACAATAAGTGGGAAGTCAGTGGTAGAAACGAAATCTATACAATTGTAAAAGATTACTCAAGAAAAAAGTTTTTCCCACCAAGATAAAAGGTCTCTGTTGAAACTTATTTCTTCCCACTCATCTCTCTAGTACTTTCATATTTCCATTAGATAAAATATGGTTCCATGAACCATTGGAAGTTTTCCTCATACTTTTCTTCAATACATTAGATGATAAGGTCCTCAGAAACAGAGTCTTATCTTTTGCTTCTTATTGTACCCCATCTCTTAGTGTGCTAAGCTATGTATCTAGCATATAGTAGGTATTTAATAAATATCTATTGATTAATTAAAGCTCAATTCTTTGGTTGCCTAAAGTTCCTCTTTAGCTTCTGTTCACAGAAAATCTCTAGATGGAATCTTAAACTTCAACTAATTTAATCCCCTCATTTGACAGAAGAGGAAACTGAGACCCAGGGAAGTTTTAACAAAAGTCATATAACTAATTTCTGATACAGTTAGAATAAGCCTTCATTGACTTGACTCCCAATATATTGATATCACCCCACTGGTAACTTTTTTTTAAATGTGTATTTTTTCACTTAATAGTTTTTTTTTCTAATTACATGTAAAGAGAGTTTCCAACATTCATTTTCGTAAGATTTTGAGTGTCAATTTTTTTTTCTCCCTCCTTGATATCCCTCCAAAAGGGCAAGCAGTCTGATATAAATTATACACAGTCAAGAAATATGTATATTTAATTAAAAAAAAACTTAAAAAAACAAAATGAAGAAAAAGATTATATACAATACTATAACTTAAAAATTATAATTGGATAAAAGAAAAAATACACATTTAACAAAATAATAGTAATAATACCTTCTTTGAACTGATTCTATTCTAATCTCTTTTCTATCTATACATTTATTTTATTTCATTGCTTTTAAATAGAGTTTTATGTTTATGATGATACCTTTAGTGCTTACCAACAGGAAGCCTTGCCCAGTTTCTCTTAATTCCAGTGCCTTCCCTCTGTTAATTATCTTCTATTCATACTGCATATAGCTTGCTTTACATATATATAAGTTTACATGTTGTCTCCCCTCCTCCTTAACTAAATTGTAAGCTCCTTGAGGGCTTTTTTTTATATATCTCCAATGATTAGCACAGACCTTGGTACCTAGTAGATGCTTAATAAATGTTTACTGATTGATCTTGTGTGATTCTTGACTATGTCCTTGCAAGAGAAGGTGCTATTAATGTGATTTTTCAGTATAAGAAAATATATGAAAAATGCCTGAATCTAATATCTTGAGAAATTGCTTTCCCCAAAGCAGATGCCAGCTGTATTCAGTAGATAGCTTCTAAACAGGTGTCTGGAGCTTTTAGAGATAAAAGAGATTGCTTAGGGCCCTAAGGTGTTAGCATCAGATTTGAGCTAGTCAATCCAGATCCAAGCCTAGCATTCCAATCCCAATATCCCACTTTGCCTTTGCAAAGTAATTCAGTGGAATATAATCAGTCATAAAATGACAAAGCTAGGAGGGTATAAAGAAATATGGTAAAATTGGGACAGGGGAAATCACACAAAGTGCTAGAGTCAATATCTGTCTGATGTTGGGCAAATTAATTTTTCTGGGCCTCAGTGGCTCATCTGCAGGAAGAGATAGGACTAGGTGATATCCAAGGTTTCTTATCACTGAAAATTTATGAGCCAATGTAAAAACTTTTCTTGGGAGGATGGGAAAACATGGATTGGGGATTTAATTGATGTGGGGTACCCTTATTAAGGAAACTCCTATCAATACAGATTGGTATCTGATTTGCAATTTATAGAATGAGAAAGTTGGTTGGGACTCTGAAAAATTTAGAGATGTGGTCAGGATAAACTAGGTCTTCCCTGACTGTGCTTTTGGGTTGGAGGCTGGAAACCTTTGTGGTCTCATCCTGGTTCCCCCAGACTCCCACACTGACTCCTGGGATTAAGCCCCTCTGGATCTTTGAGGTTTAAAGTTCTGGATCCTTTGTGTCATCTCAGGACAATGTGATTGAGGCCTTTGAAGCCCTCAGGATTGGGGCTCCTTGTCTGAGTGGTTCTGTAGCCCAAATGATAATGACTGTTCCTGACACATGAAAGGTTCCTCTCAGGGGAGCCCTCAATTCTTACTGCTACTCCATATAAACCCTTGCTGGCTACAAAGATCTCTGGCCTGGCTCTGGTCACACGAGATGATTTGTCACTATCCACGTAGGCTTTGCTGGCAGGACTTTTTTTTTATTTTAATTTTTTTTATTTGCATAACATATGTATGGGTAGTTCCTCAGCATTGATCTTTACAAAGCTTTCCGTTACAAATTTCCCCCCTATTCCCCACCCCTCTCCTAGATGGCAAGAAATCCACTACATGTTAATTATGTTAAAATACTTGACAAATAGAATATATGTATACATATTTCCACACTTATCATTGTTGTGCAAGAAAAATCGTATCTACAAGAAAGAAAAATCAGATAAAGGAAACACAATGCAAGCAAACATCAATAGAGAGCATGAAGATATTATATTGTGGTCCACATTTCACATCCCTCTCTCTGGGTATATATGGCTTTCTTTATCACTGAACAATTGGAAGTGGTTTGAAACATTTCATTGTTGAAGAGAACCATGTCCATCAGAATTGATCATCATATAGTCTTGTTGTTGCCCTGTATAATGATCTTCTGGTTCTGCTCATTTCACTCAGCATCAGTTCATGTAAGTCTCTCCAGGCCTCTCTGAAATCGTCCTGGCAGGACTTTTTTTGCTGCCCATGCACTTCTGCTGACTCTCCATTCAGTTTGAGGGTATAGGAAATCACTTAATTCTCAGAATATTTCTTGGTCTTTATTTAATTGGGTATAATATTTAGTTTTTTGCTAGAGTAGGTATGTGGGAGCTAGGCTGCTTTCTTCTCTTTGTGAAATCATTTGGGCCAAAATTCACCCGAAGAGCTGAAATGGCTCTCAAAGGCCATACAACCAGTATGCAGTTCTAGAGTCCTTTTCAATAGTGTTTTCAGGCCTAAAGGGACTTGGGAGTCATAAAGACCTGACTAGAAATCCTATTTTAGATACCTCTGTATAATCCTGGGAAAGTCACAACTTCAGTCTGGGTTTTTTGTAAAATAAAAATTAAAGGTAAAAAAGATACTTAAAAAGTCTCCTAAGCCTCTCATTTTACAAGTGAAGAGACTGAAGCCCCAAGAGATAAGGAGACATTTCTGAGGCAATGTAATGAATTTAGGAGAAAAATAATATTTACTAGCCATGTAATGAGCCTCTGTTTCCTCATTTATAAAATGAGAATAAGAATACTTGTACTCCCTGCCTCCCATGGCTATTGTGAAGAAAGTACTTGTTAAAACTGGTCATTGCTATCTAAAGTTATTTTTATTAAAATATACATATATAATATATATTGGTTGCATTGTTGGTGAAGTTGTGAACTGAATCAATCATTCTGGAGAGCAATTTGGAATTATATCCAAAAGGCTATCAAACTCTGCACATCCTTTGACCCAGCAGTGTCTCTGTAGCAATTTTATCCCAATTTATCCTAAATTAATCCCAAAGAGATCTTAAAGGAGGAAAAGGACCTACAGGTGCAAAAATGTTTGTAGTAGCCCCTTATGTAGCAGCAGTACTCAGAGTGACATCCATCTTCTCCTCTCCTCCATCTGTTCCTCCACTAAGGCTGCTCAGCACAATGGTAGCACAGTTTGTAATTGGGTTAGATGCCAGCACCAACTGTGCTACGAATGTACAGGATTGCAAATGGCTTAGGAGCCTTTATCAACCGCAGTTATAATTCAATGTATTATATACCCAATAGCCTTCATAGCCACCTAAAATAATAATGATAATGATAATAAATCATTTTATTAAAGATAAAATTAAAGATTTAAATCTTTAAAATATGGATAGTATGATATATGGCAGAGGGGAGAGAATAACAACAAAGAAATCCAAAGCCTTCTCCCCCACAATCATTATTGCCATCTGGCCATAGAAAGTAGCTTTTGATAAGACATACATTCTAGTCGCTTTCTACCCTATCTCTTGATGCCGCTGTTCACAATTCATTTCTAAGGACTTATGCAGCTATTTTTCTTCCTAAAAGGGAGAAATGCAGAAGCCATCTAAATTTGGCTTTGCAAAGCACAATATGATTTTGTGGGTGGTGACCCTCCTAATTATAGTTTTTCTGGGCTAATCTTTGAATTGGCAACCCTCGAGCAAATAAATATATTGGATGCCAGTGGTAAGCATGTTGATGAGGAACTCGTCCAGAAAAGCAACAGTTTGCCACAAATAATCTTATTATCTCTTAATGAAGCCCAATATTGTTGTTGTTCAATAATTTCAATCAGGTCTGCCTCTTTATGACCTCATTTAAGATTTTCTTGGCAAAGATGCAAGAGTAGTTTATTTCCTTCTCCAGATCATTTTGCAGGTGCGGAAACTAAGGCAAACAGGATTAATAGTGACTTACTGAGGGTCACACAGCTAGTAAGTGTTTAAGGCCAGATTTGAACTAGGGAAGATGAGTCTTCACAACTTCAGGTCTGGCACTCTATCCACTGTGTCACCTATCTGTCCTCAGAGTCCAAGACTGTAATAGTTTTTTTTAGTGTCAAATCACACTGCTGAATCATATGATGCTTTTAATCCATTGGGAACCCCAGATCTTTTTCAGGACAGCTGATGTTTATTCATGTCTCTCGCCAATATATATTTTAACCACAAAATTTTTTGAAATCCACCTTTCCTAAAGTCTCAGACACATATTTGAGTATGCCTTTTTGGGAATTACAATCCCTTCTTTGGGATTTACAATCATAAAATGACATGGTCACAATCTCCCAAGTTATCTGTCATTTTCACCTCACTAATCAGCTCTTCCTTGTTAAATCAGGGT
The DNA here is from genome assembly GCA_023553655.1 of Myrmecobius fasciatus. Taxonomy (NCBI): domain Eukaryota; kingdom Metazoa; phylum Chordata; class Mammalia; order Dasyuromorphia; family Myrmecobiidae; genus Myrmecobius; species Myrmecobius fasciatus. Next base: position 449,441 of record JAJPUD010000413.1, read on the forward strand.
AGTAACTCCTTTCATTAATTCTTATATCTTCTGACAGATGAAATTGTTAGCAAACTCAGTAGAAACACAAGTCCTATTTTTATAAGAAAGATCTTTAGTAAATGTCTAGATGATTGAAGTCTCTCACCCACTTTCTACCCCTCACAACTGCATCTTGACAGTGTTTCATCTGCATTAGGAACCTATCATCCTTTCCCTCCAGCTGGCCAGGCAGTCTCTAGTAAACATTCATTACTCTATCAGTTTTTTTCTCTTCCCTTACTCTGAATCACATTGTTTTCTTTTCCTCCTGGCTTCTGGATTTCCATAGGTCTTTTTGGTACATATAGTATTTTTCTGTTGTTGCTATTTGTCTTTCATTCTTGAGGAGGACCATGACATCAGAAAGTTGATGCCATGACTTGCCAATGAATTGGATTTAAGTGAGTGAGGTCTGTGCAAAGTCACCAGCTTCACTTTCTCTTCCGAAGTCATCTATGGAAGCCCTTGGCCTGTTTAAGCTAAGGTCTTTCTCAGGGCTGGCTGAAGCAACAACACCCATTCAGTGTTAAAAGCTAGGGAATCAGTACTATTCCACTCTCTAACTAAATGACTTAATGAATAAGCCCTGGACTTGGAGCCAGAAAGACCTGCGTTCAAATAGGTCTTGGCCACTTACTAGCTGTGTGACCTTGAACAAGACATTTAACTTCTGTATTCATTAACCCACCAGAGAAGGAACTAGCAAGCCATTTCAGTATCTTTGTCAAGACTACCTCATGCACAGTATGGAACCCAACAATTCTACTACCTTTCTGTTTATTTTAAATAAAATAGACTGTAGCTTTTAAACAGTGAGTTTCATCCTGCCAAATCTTGGCCTAATGACCTAAAGGGTCATTGAGAAGGACAATTTTTTCTAGATAAAGCAATGTGTATTTCTTTGTATGCACCCTGGTCATCAGATGTAATATTGCTATGATACAGGAAGTGTAGCAAGGCCTGGATGATAATGATGGATGCTGGCGGATTCATTGGACCTACCAAGACTGTTAACTTTGCAAGTGCCCCAAACTCTTTACAAACAAGATCATTTTACTCAGTTCTACCAGCAGGGGAGAAATATTCGAGAGAGAAGCAAACTATGAAGGGAAGTAATTTGTTCAGTACACCAGATTTTAGATTATAATCAAGAACACCTTGTTTTATATGTTAACACTAGTAAACAACTACAACAGTGCTAGCACTCAAAACGTCAGAGTTGTGGAATACAACAAGCTGCTATAGTAACTTATTTTGTTGTAAAGATGTAGTAACACATTTCTTTCTTGTTCAGTTTGGAAATGAGGCATTCCAGGTAATTCAATTCAACAAGCAGTTGTTAATCATCTATTATTGATAAGATAGGTGCTAGAAATACAAAGGAAAAAACTCTCAAGGAATTTATAGTTTATTGGGGGAAAATAACAAGCATTTAGAAAATTAAATATAAATAAAGTAGTTTTCACGGGAAGAGAACATCTGTTACAAAGGACAGTTTGTTAACAATACAATAGGACTCCAGGGGGCACCATAGAAATAGTAAGTATGATAGAATTTCATAGGAGGAGATTGAGGCAAACATGAATGGGTATAAGGGAGTGAGGCAAAGAGTACTGACGAGAGAACTAAACAGCATAAGACTCAGAATCATAGGGGTTCTGAGTGAAGCCACAGGAGAGGATATTGTCACTCCAGTCACAGAAAAAATGGTGATATGGATTTGATTATCAAACATCAAATAACCTTGGTTATTAACATTGCTCTTTAAAAAAATGATTACTAAACTTGTAGATGAGGGAAATGTGGTGGGTATTATTTGCATATATTTTAGCAAAACTTTTGATAGAATCTCTCATATTATTCTTATGGAGAAAACTAAAAGTTAATCTAATCAGTTGGATTCAGGAGTGCTTGGATGGTGGCTATACTTAAAGAGTTAACTATGATTAATGGTTCAATGTCAATATGACTGGAGGCTCCAATGGAATATCCCAGGGATCTGTTCTTGGCTCTCTTGTTATTGACCATTCTTATCAATGCCTTGGAGAAAGATGTAGATGATTTGCTCATCAAATTTACAGATGGCATCAAGACAGCAGGAATAGCCAACACACTGGATGATAGAGTCAGCATCCAATAGAATACTGAGAGGCTAGAGCAGAGATGTCAAACATTAGGCCAGCAGGTCACATGTAGCCCACCATAGCTCAGTGCAGGACTGAACCAGATTAAATTATAATTGGGAAATATTTAACAAAATAAATAAAATAAACATAGATTATGTTCATTTGTAATTTTCTAAGTCAACATGCAGCCTGTGGGAATCTCCACACAGTTTTGTTTCTATTTTAATTTGATTCTATTGTGATATCTAATTAAATAAAAATCAATAAGGATAAATGTAAAGTCTTATGCACTTATGTACAAAAAAAAAACTTCACAAATATGAGATTAGGAGAGGCATGATTTGACATAAGTGATTCTGGGAAAGATTTGAGATTTTGAGGGACTGAAAGCCTGATGGAAGTCAGCTGCGTGGTTTGGCAACCAAAAAAGCTAATTCAATCTTAGGCTACATTAAGACAGGAGGAAAAAGATCTGCCATTCTGTGCCCTCCTCCAACCTTAGCTGAAGTATTGTGTTCAGCTCTGAGCATCACAGTAGAATGGCATGGCTAAGCTGTGAGGTGTTCAGCATTTAAGACCAATTTGGGAACTCGGGAGTCAAGACTTCCATGACTTATGAGGATTATGAAAGAACTGGGAATGTTCCTGAAGAAAATCTGAAGAAAAGATGATTCTGGAGGAACATGCAGGCTTTCTTCAAATATTGATAGGGCTGTAGTAACAAGCAAGGGTCTGTACTTGACAGACCAGAAGCAATAGGTAGGAATTGCCAAGAGGCAAATTCAGGCTTGATATCAGGAACTTCCTGACACTTAAGAGCTTCCAGAAAATAGAATGTATTGTCTCAAAAGCCAATGAATTCCTTATCTTTGGAAGGCTCCAAGTAAAGACTGGACAGGTTCTAGGATGTAGGATAGAGGGAATCCATTACTTATATGGATTTACTGAGATGGCCAAAGAAGCTCCATTTGACTCTCAAATTCTGATATTCTGTAGTGATGTCATACGGCTGTGAGTCATGGAATCTGTAATGTTTGAAAGGTCAATATTGGTATAGGAAGCCATGTGGCACAAGGCACAATGCATGCTGGATTTGAAGTTAGACAATGTTATTTCAAAGCAGGCTCTGCTTCTTACATCCTGAGTGATCATGGGCAAGTCACTAAATTTCTGGGCTTCACTTTTCCCATCTGTAAAATGGGAAGGGTTTGAAATAAATGACTTCCAAAATCCCTTCTCAATATAAATCTATCATTCTATGCCATATACACATGGATAACCAATTTTCAAAGAAAAATCATTTCAAACTTTCAAGCTACATTGAGCATAATTTTATCTTTAATCATTCAAAAGGTACTTAACAGCCTTGTAGCTTCTCAGGGCCATCATTATAAATATCAATTATCTGAACATTAAAAATGTTCAGAAGTGTTGGATGATTGAGAATATGAATTAATAAAATGTTGCAGTTTATCACTGACTCACAATCATACAGATTCAAAAAAAAGGCTTTGGAGGTGTGTTTATGTTTTTAAAGATAATTGTTTCCTCAATAATGAACAAAACTTGTCTGACTCGGAATTTAAACGAAGGTTTCAGTTTATGTTTGTTTGTCTCTTTAACAGAGCCTCCACTGACCAGTTAGTTGGCTTTTGTGTACTGAGAAAGGGCAGTTGGGTGTGGTGGAACCATAATAGATTCAGGACTTCCTGCCCTCAAAATCTTTTGCTTCTGGGATTTGGGGGCTGAATGAGATGAGGAACCAAGCATTTGGGAACAGACTTTTATATACAGGCTCATTTGAAAGTAATAATAATCATTTTAAGTAATAATAAGAAGACATTAAAGACAGTGGGTCTGTATCTAAAAGCTTGTATGATTTTGGGTGCAAAGATCAAAAGGTCCTGTTGCCTTTAAACTGTTCTTTCTGATTGCTGCTACCTGGCACCTGGTTCTAGATGTCAAAAAGCCTAGGTAGACACCCTTAAAAAGCCATTATTTTATACTCAGAATGGCCCAAATTGTCAGAGGGCAAAATTTTTGTGCCTCTTTTTAGGGCAAGTTCTGGTCAGATATAAGAAAGGAGGGGAAAAGTGGTTGCTTTATCCTCTCCAACACCATTTGGTTTAGGTAACAGTTCAAATCCCACTTTCTATAGGAGACCCTTCCCAGCCCTTCCAACTGCCAGGACCTTCTCTGAGACTACTTTTCACCCCTTTGTATTTATCCAGTGTTCTATACAACTTGTCTTTCCCTTTAGAATAGAAGGCAGGGACTGTTTTGGTCTTCTCTCTGTCTCAGCTCTTAAACCAGGCCCTGACACTAGGTGACTTAGTGGATAAGTGTTAGACTTAGGAGATAGGAAGAAATGAGTTTGAATTTCCCCCAAAACACTGATTTGCTGGGTTAATCCTAAGCAGTGAGGTAACACCTAAGGGCAGCTATATGGCATAATGGAGAGAACACTGGGCCTGGGATCATGAATTCAAATAACATCTAACTGTGTGACTTTGGGCAAGTCACTTAACCCTGTGTGCCTCAGTTTCCTCCCCTGTCAAATGAACTAAAGAAGGAAATGGTTAACCATTCCAGTATCTTTGCCAAGAAAATCCCAAAATGGGGTCACAAGGAGTCAGACATGACTATAAAATGACTGAATGAGAAGAACAATTCTAAGCAAGTTCCTTAATCTCCATCTGCCTCAATTTCCTTGCCTGTAAAATGCACCTACCTCCCAAAGTCATTGTAAGAAGCAAATGTAATAATATGCACAACGTATTTTGTAAACCTTAAGCTATCTGGTAAACTCCAGCTGTTATTACTATTGGTATGTCATAAGTACTTAATAAATGCTTGTTGACTCTTGTTACTAACAGGCTACAAGTTTCCCATGGGGGGGGGTTCTTTCCAGGTGAATATAAGGTACTTCCTTCTCCCCACACTCACTGTCGATATTTTTATGTGTAGCCAATGTACAAAGAATCAATTTTATTCAACTAAGTCTAACAAATCCTTCTTCCTTATCTCTCTCTCCCCCTTCCTTCCCCAGCCCCACACAGGGCAGATCTTTTCTTCCTACTTCCTACTTCCAGGGCAGAGCTGGAGATGGACAGCAATTTAATATATAACCACCTGTCCTTGGTCCATTAGCAAACTCACCCATGAAGTAGTGTGTGTGTGCTCAGTCTGGGATTCCGGCAGCCACTTCTCCTCTAGTGTGTTTGACTGCTACAGTTGCTAAGCAATAATCTCAGGGCTTGATTTGGCCCTTCGTCCTGTTCCCCTGTCCCTCTGTCCCTATTACTTTGCTTCTTCTAGAAAAGGGAGGGAGATCTAGTGTTTGTAAGTAATAATGGCCAGCATTTAAAAAGAGTTTTAGAGTAAGCAAAAAGCCTTTTACAAATATCTTAATCCTTCCAACAAACTTGTAAGGCAGGCAGGCACTATTACTGTCCCTATTTTACAGATGAGGGAACTGAGGCTGAGATGGCTTGAACCTGCTGCCCAAAGTCTGAGACAGGATCTGAACAGAGATCTTCCTGGCTCTGCCTCAGTTGCTCTGTCCAGGGTACCCCCAGCTCCTTAGAGTAATTGACTTGGCAAGGGCACACAGCTAATCTGTCTTGAGGTAGCCACCTTTCTCATCACCATATCTCTCTCTGGGCCAATTCTGGGGTTCTATATATTGACTTTGGGAATGCTTTCGACAAAATGGATGAGAACTCGGGAGAGATTCTTCTTTGGATCCCAGAGGCCCTGGACAGATCAGCCTCTGCCTGACACTTGGTTCTCAGGCCATGGTTATGGCTATGCTGACCACAGTCCTAGCCCAACGTTGCCCGAGGGGCATTAAATAGAAATTAGCTTCAGCCCGAGCCACAAGAGGCCTTTCCCCAGGACTCACGTAACTGAGGACGTTAGCAGCTCGGCTAAAATACTACCTAAAGCCAACATAGAAGAGTTACTCAAAGAATTGGGAGATGAGCCTTCAGACAATCCTGGGGAAGTCAGTGGCTCCCTTTGTCATGAGGATTTCTCAGCCTGGAGAAATGTGGCAATGCTGAGGAGAGAGAAAGCAGAAGTCTCAAACAGCCCGGAGCTCCCCCAAATCTGAGCTTGGCCTTTCGCTGGTTATTAGTGACTTGGATGAAAGAATAAATGACACACTTGCAGCTAACACAAGGTTGGAAGGAGAGCTAACACATGGGAGGATGCAGCTGGAGTTCAAAAACATTCTGATCTGCTAGAAAACTGGGCAAAATCTAGTAAGAAGGAGTTCACAAAAGATAAATGTAAAGTCCTAGATTTCGGTTAAAAAGGTCAATCTCGGAAATATAGAATGGGGGAGGGGAGGTTAGCCAGTCCCTTGTTTGAAAAGGATCTGGGGGTTTCAGTGGACTGCAAGTCCAACAGGAATCAGAAATGTGATATGACAGCCAAGAAAGCAAATTTTGTATTTTTCGTATGAATCTTTTTCTCTTCTTCTTTATATATAAAAATACTCATGTTTGTTGGTGTTGGCCAAGTTTATAATGATAAAAAAAATCTAATTTAATAAAATTAGGATAAAGAAAAAAGAGCTAATAAGATCTAGGGCTTCATTAAGAGAAGTGTATCTTCCAAGAATAAGGAGGATATTGTACTGCATTGTCCTGTGCCCTTATCAAACTACCTCTGGAGCACTGGGTTCAAAGGTAGACGTCCTGGCTTAAGGTGGGCACTAGTAAGCTGGACAATGTCCAGAGTCCAGCTAGAATAGAGAAAGGCCTTTAGTCCATGCCATATGAAAACTGTTTGAAAGAACTAGGGCTGTTTAATCTGGTGAAGAGAAGATTAAGTAGTCTATGACAGCTGTTTTTAAGTATCTGAAGGATTATTATGTGAAGAGAAAAGATGTGTTCTATGTGGCCTCAGGAGAAAGAACAAAGGGGTAGAAGTCACAGAAAGTAAATTTAGGCTCCATATCAGGAATAACTTCCTAACGATTAGAGCTGCACAAAGGTAGCCTGGGCCAGTCTGGGAGGTGGTATTGGATTCTTCAAGGAGCTTCTTGGTCCCACGGACTCAAATCTCTCCTTGCTCCAATCCATCCTCCATATAGTTGCCAAATCGAATTTCCTATAACACAAGTCTGAGCATGTTCCTTTTTTCCTCAGTAAACTTTGTTCAGAGGGGCAGCTAGGTGGCGCAGTGGATAGAGCACCAGCCCTGAAGTCAGGAGGACCTGAGTTCAAATCTGGTCTCAGACACGTAACAGCTGTGTGACCCTGGGCAAGTCACTTAACTCCAATTGCCTCAGCAAAAAAGCAAAAAAAAAAAAAAACTTTGTTCAGTTGTTTTTAGTCATATCTGACTCCTGACCCCTTTTGAACGAATTATTTTCTTGACAAAGATACCGCAGTAGTTTGCCATTTCCTTCTCTGGCTCATTGAACAGATGAGGAAACCAAAGCAAACAAGGCCAAGTGACTTGCCTAGGGTCACATAGATGCTAAGTGTCTATTGCCATTTGAACTCAGATCCTCTGAGCTCCAAGCCTGATACTCTAACCACTGGGCCACCTAGCTGTCCCTGTAAAATCTAGTGACTCCTCTGCTTGGCATTCAAAGTTCTCTATAGCCTGGACCCTTCCTACCTTTTCAGTCTTTTTACACATTATCTCACTCTACACACTATAATCTCATTATACTGGCTGGTTTATTGTTCCTCAAACATAACTTTTCATTTTCCACTTCCATCCTTTTGCATTAATTATCCCCATGCTTAAAATGCTCTCCCTCCTTATGTTTATCTCTTGGAATCCAACTCTCCTTTCTTTTAAGAATCAATTCAAGGGGCAGCTAGGTGGTGCAGTGGATAGCGCACCAGCCCTGAAGTCAGGAGGACCTGAGTTCAAATATGATCTCAGACTCTTCCTAGCTGTGTGACCCTGGGCAAGTTACTTAACCCCAATTGCCTCAACAACAACAACAAAAAAGAATCAATTCAAGCATCTGGTTCTCCCTAGGTGCTTATGCCTATTTCTCAAAAATCTCCTTTTATGTACCAAATATACTTATGTGTTTACATGTTGTCTTCCCTTAGAAAGTAAGCTCCTTGAGGACAGGGACATTTTTGCATGTCTTTGTTTCTCTCAGCACAGTGCCTCATACATAACAATAGCAGGAATGTAACAGATGCTTGTTGATTGGCTATTTGATTGATAGGTTTCCCCTTCTTTTGAAGTTTTCAAGCCCAGATTGGATGATCACTTTTCTGGTATGTTGTAGTGAAGAGGCATTTACTGAGGTCATTTTCAACACTAAAATTCTGTGATTCTATGATTCTGTAAAATTCAATAGCTATGAAAATGAATGTCCTTCCTCTTCTTCCTAAAAACACTCAAACTTTCACAGTTTTTTGTCTGTTTTTGCTTGTAGCTATGTAAGGGAAAGGGAACTTGACAGATTCCTGGGAAATATTCTCCAAATTCTTACAGACCTAAGATTGAGAATATGCATTAACAAAACTAGAGAAGGAAATGGCAAACCACTCCAGTGTCTTTGCCAAGAAATCCCCTAATGGAGTTGTAAAGAATTGGACACAACTAAAAAACGACTAAACAACAAATACATAAAGAGCAAATTGATTTGGAACTTCTTGGCATTAAAATAAGACTAAAATAAGTTTCCATGAACTGAGAAGCAATGATTGTATGGTAGATAGAGAACATAGATAGGTTCAAGTCCTACATCTGGCCCTGGGCAAGTCAGAGAACCCCATCAAGTGTCCCAGGCACTTTTCTAGTACTGTAAATTATAAGTAAGTTATTGATCTCCACCTGCAGAGAGAAGTTCTACACTGAGAATTCCCTACACAGGTTCAGAACCCTCCAAAAAAGTTTTCATAAAGTAATGCAGCAAAAGTTCCATACAAATCAAAGGAGTAGTAAAGGGTCAGCATGGGATTGTAACCTGAGAGCCAACCTTGAAAACACTAACATGGGTTCAAGTCCAAATACTGACTACATGACCATGGACAAATGCTTCCTCTCTCTGTACTTCAAGAAGCTCAAGAGTGCTATTGATAGAAGAGAAGATACCAACTTACACTGGTGAAGGCAGTTCCCTCATCTGCACCAATCAATTCACAAGTGCAGTCCTTATTCTGATGGAGTTAAATCATGGCTTTATGGAAATAGATTTAAATCCTATTCTATATATGGCAGAAGCTGGTTCGTTGCCTACCTTCAACTACAGGCATGTCATATACACTGTCCACCAGCAATTCTGAATATTGAGGTTGAAGGTTTTTGTTGCTTGAAGTCACAATCTATAAGTGTGGTTTTTTTTTTTAAAAGAAGAAAAAGATTATATCAAAATGGGCTGCTTCTTTTCAATGCTATTGCTAAATCCACCCAATTAAAAATGCAAATAAATGCCTTCATAAGTTTATCAAATCTCTCTCTGAATTTCCCAGGACTGAATATTGTGGTTTAGAAGCCAAGCAACAACCACAGACTACTTTGCCAAATTGTTCCATTTAAGGTTCTCACAGAGTAAAACTCCGTTGTTCGAGAGTGCTGCTGACAAAGCTGTATACAGATGTGTGTTAACATTTAAGGTATAGGGGGTAGCTAAGTGGATAGAGCACCAGCCCTGAAGTCAGGAGGACCTGAGTTCAAATCTGGTCTCAGACACTTCCTAGCTGTGTGACCCTAGGCAAGTCACTTAACCCCAACTGCCTCAGGGGGGAAAAAAACATTTAAGGTAAACAGTGTTTGCCAGAGGCATGATTGGATGCTTAAAAAAAAAAATAATAAATATGGATCTCTCTTTCTCATCTGGAGAAGGTTGGAAGTGCAAGGGCTTACAAGCTTGACCCCATGCTGGTCAGCACAGAAGCTGTGACTTGCTTTCTTTACAACTTGAGTTATTTGTCCTTTTTCCCTTGAGCTATTTGGTACCTAATGGTCCCCCACTCCTAGGGACTCACCCTATTGGTGGCAGACTTAGTGTGAGTGTTAAAGCAGCTTTAATCCTATTGTAACTCAGAACTCCCAAGTTCAACTGATCCAGCAGTCCCAGCCTCTCCAGTAGTAGAGACTCCAGACATTCACCACCAAACCTGGTGACTGGAGGTTCTCCTATAATCTTTCACTGATGCTAGCTGGACTTTGAAAGTGTGCCTGGCTTTTGCTCCTGTTGATATAACCCTCAGAAAATATATTGGCCTTCCCTCCCTGCAAAAGCCTCCTCTCTGAGACCCACTTTCCTGTTGGGTGAAGCCCTAGCCCAAATGACCATTTCCTGTCACCTGGGCCACCTCACTTCTCTCCCACCCCTACTTTCCAGATCCCTTTGTTATATTGCCTACTACCCTCTCTCCACCAATGGATGTTCCTTGAAGGTAGGAGCTATCTTGCTTACTTGTTTGTCTTTTCTGTTCCCAGCATTTTGTTTAGCACTTAATAAATGCTTTATCATCTTCCTTCCTTCATTCCTCCTTTCCTTCTTCCTTCCCTTCCTCTCTTTCTCTACTTCTTTCACTTCCTACCTCCCTCCTTCCTTCTTTCCTTCCTTTCTTCCTCCTTTTCTACCTCCCTCCC
>JAJPUD010000413.1:460183-472807 GCA_023553655.1 Myrmecobius fasciatus
TCCCTTCCTCCTTTTTACCTTTTTCCCTCCTTCCTTCTTCCTTCCTTTATATCTCCCTTCTTTCTCTTCCTTCTTTCTTCCTTCTTCCTTTATGCCTCATTTCTTCACTTCCTTCCTCCCTTCCTTTTCTCTTCCTTCTTCCTTTCTATCTGCTTCCTTTCCCTCCCCTCCTTCTCTTCCTTCCTTTCTTCCTGCTTTCCTTCCTCTTTTCTATTTCCCTTCCTTCTTACTTTATACCTCCTTTCTTCACTTTCCTCCTTCCTCCCTCCCTTCCCTTTTTCTTTCTTCCTTCCTCCCTCCCTCCCCTTTTCCTTCCTTCCTTCTTTCCTTCCTTCCTTTTTTCTTTCTTCTTTCTTTTTCTCTCTTTCTTTTTTTCTCCCTTTATTGGAAAGGAACCTTTTTCATATTAATTGAGAAAAAGAAAGACTACTTCTATTGGCTGATGGAAAATCCCTTCATATACTGATTTGAATTTTCAAAAATTGCAAATCATTTGGACAATTTCACAATCTACCCCTAGTCAATTTAAATACAAATCTACAGATTGAATTTCAATTGCATGTTATATTCTATAATTTTTTCCCAGTCTATTTAAATACTAGTCAGTGGCTAAAAATGATTACATATGCAAATTACAACTTTCCTGTGGCAATAAGGGTTACCTAGGAACTGGGAGCTCCTCCAGGGAACAACAGGCAGTTGGTCTGGCTTTGGCTGGCAACCTGATTATTTGCAATAGAATAACTGATTGCTGTTTGATTTAACAAAAGCCATACCTTATAACAGATTAAAATGAAGTAGGATCAGTTTGAAAAAAAAATCATACTTTGTCCCCCATTTTTGGCTACCCCTACCCTAATGCTTTTTTTTTCCTTCCGGGAAAGAAAATAGATTACTTTATCTATTTACTGGGAGCTACTGCAAAATATGAGTGTTCAATAAATACTTATTAACTCACCATACTGCCTAGCTTAATCCTACCAAACTGTTCATTTTAGCTCTGACCTTAACCTGCTCTGTGAGCTTGGAACATGTTCTGCACTAATTCTGGGTCTTCTTATTTTTAACATCCCTGAATTAGGGATAGTAATAGCCATTGTCTTATAAACTGAAATAAAACCAATGTTTTGTTTTTATCTTGGGTTCTCCTCTAGTGCCAACTTCAGTGTTCATTGAACTGGATTGCTCTAGAATGAAAATGTTTATTGACTTTAACATGTAAAGATAAGAAAATGGTGCAAAGTTGACAGCACCAAGTCCAGATACTAAAAAGATTCCTCCCCAAATATTGATACCAATTTAGAAAACAAACTCAGGTCTTCAACATTTCAGTCAATAAGTCTGAAGCAAAACAGTTCAGTTAGGAAGAAAAGCCAGTTAGGGACAGACTATGATACTGCATACTCCATGGGAGAACTTTGAACTTTAAATCCTCTCACACATTTCAAAAAATGATTAAGGGCAAAAACCTGAAAAGATGAGCCAGCCAATGATCGTTCAGCAGAGATAGATCTGGAAAAGGAGCCCCTCTCTTTGGAAGCTTTTTCTTTGAGAATGGAGGCTTTCTCTTTGGAAATGGAAGCTTTGTCTTTGGGAATAGAAGCCTTCTCCTTGGAAATGGAAACTTTCTCTCTAGAAGCATAAGATTTCTCTTTGGAACTGGAGGGTTTCATTTTGCTGGTTGAGACTTTCTCTTTGGAAGTCAAGACTTTCTCTGTGGAAACAGAAGTCTTCTCTTTAGAAGTAGAGACTTTCTCTTTGGAAGACAAGGCTTTCTCTTTACTTGCCTTATTCATCTTGCCTCACAACCACTTGGAATTCTAGGGTAAGAGAAAAGCAACATCAAACTTAGCAATTTAAAATTGAAAGGCTCAGTTTTTAAGATTAGAGAAAAATATCTAAATAATTATTCCACCCTAATAGTCTAAAACATCAGATTCTCTACTCCTTTACCACTTATCTCCTTGGAAACAGTCCATGGTAGTAGGTTCTCAGCTAGGAAACTTTTCATACTATTGTTAGTAATTTGTTAGTCACAAGAAGCTAGATCAGCGTTTTACAAGACAAACACCACATTGCAAAGGACTTGCCTGAATATTAAATACATATTTATAATTTAAAATCAGTGACCTAGATAATCATAAAGAAAACCAGATGCAATATTAAGATCATAGTATTGAGATCTGAAAGAGGCCAGTCTTTTACAGATCTGTAAACTGAGGCCCAGAAGCTAGGAAAAGACAAGACTGGAACTCTCTTAACTTAGTTGATTGGTCCCTTTGATAAGTTCTGCTCTGTATAGTCCCTTTTATTTGTTCTGCTATGTGACTGGCAATGTCCATTTTATTAGTGACTTAAGTTCAGAATTTTCTAAAAGGATTAATATTGCTGGCCCATCAGATAAGTAATTCAAACCCCAAAGTTCTGTTGGATTTCATTACAGCTACCTTGATTCAGGGCATATCTGAATTATTTGATGTTTTTTCTAGATTAAGGGAAACCATTGTCAGATCCCCACTTCATTTTCTAGATACAGTCTGAGGTCATTACTATCACTGTTGTCTTCCCAAAAAACTCCACATATTGGGCAAAGCACTTACACACTGCAAATTGCATAGACCTAGTTTCTGTCTTGTGGAAGCTTCATTTCTAGTGTCTCTTGGTTTCAAGTCATTTAGGTACAAACTACCACTTTATTCCTATTTCTTTGTATCAACATAAAGGCATGTGCTAATTTGAATAAGCAGGAGATGTCTTTGGAGATATTTTTTTCCACAATTAAAAAAATAATTCTATCTTCAAATTATTACCCCCAAACTTTCTATTTTCCAATGTTCTTCCCTTTGCTTAAAGCATCTACCCATTCTGCTTTACAATTCCTCCCATTGTTTCAAAGACCCCTTAAGAATGACCTCTTTTCCACAAACTCTCCCAGACACCAAACATGCAAACAAAAAAGCCTGCATTGAGCATTTTATCATTAGCACATATAATATTGATTACATGAATTTCTGCTCATGGTACTATTTGGGATGCCTTACAAATGGATTCAGATAAGGATGGTGTCTGTTATCTAGGGATTTACAATCTATTATTCATGAAACTGGCTCTTGGTGGTGTTTATATCTTCTCTTGATTTTATAAATTCTCTGTCAGTACTCACTTCCTTGCTTGCAAAACCATTCCTTTATTCACTTAGCCTGTTTGCCTTTGTTTCCTCAACTGTAAAATGGGGATGATAATATCCTGCATCCATTGTGAGGATGAAATGATATAAAGTACTTGACCCATAGTAGGTGCTTAATAAGTGTTTCCTTCCTTTGTAACTGTATATCTTTTCAAGAGTGTATTTGATTTTCCTCTCAGAGAACCCAGAGTTGTGAGAACTAATTATATTTGTAAAAATATATTTGTATTTTATAATATATATATAACATAATATATACAATATATTATAACATTATATATATTGTATATATGTATATAATATTATATTTGTAAAACCTTTAATACAATCTCTGGCACATAACAGGTGCTTTTGTTGTTGCTGTTCAAATTGTTCAATGTTTGACTCCTTATGATTCCATGAACCATAGCACATTAAAACTGTCCTTGATAAATATTCTTTTTTTAATAAATATTCTTGATAATATATAATATGTTCTTGATAAATATACTGGATTGGTTTGCTATTTCCTTTTCCACTAAATAGGGCTGATAGGTGGCACAGTGTATAATCAGAAAAATTCATCTTCTTGAGTTCAAATCTGTCTTCAGACATTTACTGGCTATATTTTTTAGCCCGTTTGCCTCAATTTCCTCATCTGTAAAATGAGCTGGAAAAGTATATGGCAAACAGTGCCAGACACTCCTGAAAATGACTGAACAACAATCAAATCCAGCAAATAAGTGCTTATTCTTCTCCCAGTCATTCATTCAATCAACAAGAGTTTATTAATTACTTACTCTTCTGAGTACTAGGGATAAAAGGAGGACAAAAATAGTCCCAGTCTTCATGGAGAGGGCATTCAAATGGATCTCCATTCAAATGGAGATAGGGTATGTAAATAATTAGGTACATACAAGATACATAGATAGAGTCAATGAAAGGTAGCTTGGAGATGAAGATACTAACAATTAGGGAATCAGAAATGACCTCTTACAGGTGTTTGTGCTGTCAGGAAATAAGTCAGGGATTTGGAGAGGAATGAGGGAGGGAATTCTGAACCTGAGGGGAAGCCAGTAGAAAGGTTGGAAGACAGAGATGGAGTGTCATGTGTGAGGTTCAGCATGGTCTATGCTTTCACACCAAAGGGAAGAAGGCATATAAGAAAGTAAAATGTAAGAAGACTGAAAACATAGGAAAGGGCCAGGTAAAGAGCTTTAAAAATCAAATTTATCTTTGATCCTGAAGATAATGGGTTGCCACTGGACTTATTAAGTGGGTAGATGACATGGTCAGTCCTAGCTTTGGGAAACTCAGTTTGGCAGAAGAGTAGAACAATGGGGTTAAACTCAAAGAGAAATAGATCACTGTCTTTCACACTCCAAAAGGATCAAAATGACAACACTATGTTGGGCTAAAAGTGTCATATGTCCAACTATGGCTGATCAGCGGAAGACTATGACAAGTTGGGAACAATTAGTCCATGTGAACATTTGAGTTGGAATCTCTAAATTTGTGTATCTCACATTTGTTTTGAGCTACTTCAATTCTGCTTTGCTCAAAGATCATACATAGCATTTTCTCTGAGGTGGGCACAGCATGCTGGGCGGTTCTGTGCCAACAATTCCCATGTCTCAAATCAATTCCAAAATTCTTCAGAGAGACCCTGAGAGTGTCTTTGTATCATGACCTCCAAGTGAGTACTTGCCTTATGCAAATTCTCCACAAAACAGTCTTTTAGGCAGGTATATATTAGGCATTCAAGTATGGCCAGTCCATTTGAACTGCGTTCTCTATAGTAGAATGTTTGACAATTCAACTTGAGAGGACCTCAGTGTCTGGTACCTTATGTTGCCAAGTCATCTTCAGAATCTTCTTAAGACAATTCAAATGGAAGTGGTTCCGTTTTCTGGACTGGCACTGATGTACTCTCCAGATTTCACAGGCATACAACAATGAAATCAGCACAAAGGCCCTCTATATCTTCAGTTTGCCTCTATCTAGGCAGCTTAATATCTTCACTTCCACACTTTTCTTCAGAAATACTGAGGTAGCTCTGGCAATGTGAGCATCAACCTTATCCTCTATGTGGACATCCCTGGAAAGTATTCAGTCAAGGTAAGCAAACTTATCCACAGCATTCAGAATTTTTCCATTTGCTGTAATCAGTGCTTCCATGTATATGCATGATCTATCTAGGAGGGGAAAACCTCTCTTTTCTTGGAGTATTTGCAGGAAAACACAATATGCTATATTGTATTTTAATTTTGTTAAAAATTTCCCACTGACATTGCTAATGAGAGGCCAATAGTTAAAAATTTTAATGTAGTTCAGGCTGCACCCTGGAGTTTTCTGGATGCTCTTAAAAGAATTCAAGACCTCTGGGTCAAGAATGGGTTATAGTGGGAAGAGATTTGAAGAAGAGAGACTAATTAGGAGTATGAAGGAAAAAATAAGGAGAACCTAAAGAGTCTGACTAAAGGGGAAATGGTGGTGGTTGTTTGGTCATTTTCTGATTTCAGTCATGTCTGTTCAGCCATATCTGATGTTTCATGATTCTGTTTGTGCTTTTCTTGGCAAAAATGCTGGAATGATTTGCCATTTTCTTCTCTAGCTCACTTTATGGGGAGAAAACTGAGACAAAAAGGTCAGGTGACTTACCCAATAAGCATCTGAGGCTGTATTTTTTTTTTTAATCTATAACCCTGGTGCTTTAGCATAGTGCCTGGCACATTGGCTATTAAACATACCAGGTGCTTAATAAATGTTGATTTTTGGGGGGAGTCATCTGATTAGAGGTGATAATTCACAGGAGTCAAAGAGATCATCAACAAAGAATATTTAGAGAGGTGGGAAGAGATTACCAGACTGTTGAGGGAAACCTAGATATAAAGGTTCTTCACCAAGTTCAGGAAGATGGGTCTTCCTGATTCCAGGCCTGGTATTCTATCCACTGTGCCATCAATCTGCCCTTTATGAAAGAAATATTGTGAAAGTAGAAATGACAAATTTAATAAGTGATTAGAAATGTGGTATGAGTGAGAGTGAGGAGTTGACTGATTAACTGGAAGGATGTCGATGCCCTCAAAAGGTGAGAGAAGTTTGGAAGAGTAGAAGGTTCAAGGTTCTGTTTAATACATGTTTCATTTGAGAGGGCTACAGGACATCCATTTTGAAATATCTAATAGGCAGATGGTGTTACAGGATTGAAGTTCAGGAGAGAGGTTAGGGATAAACAGATTTGGGAATCATCTGCATTTGTATAATTGAACCCATGGGAGATGATGAGATCACTGAGATAATCTAGTCCAGAGTAGAGAGAAGGCCCAGGACATAGCCTTGAGGTAACCCCACAGTTAGGAGGTATGACATGGATGGAGATCCCTCAAAAGAAACTGAGAAGGAACAGTTGGAGGAAGCTTGGAAGAGAACCAAGAAACAAAAAACAAAACCGGGTTCCCAGGGGAAAATCTGGAAGAAAGTGATCAACATTGCCTTGAGAGGCCAAGCAAGATGAGGATTGAGAAAAGGCCATTAGATTTGGTAATTAAGAGATTACTGGTAACTTGGGAGGAAGCAGGTGCTTTTCAAAGCTGAGATCAAAAGCCAGAAAGGGGAAGTAGGATTTGAGTGCAGGTCCTCAATTCTACAATCTCAGCATTTTTCTATTCCTTTTGTGCTAACTCCACCATTTTTTCCTGATTTTTCCCACCTGAAAATTAGAATTCTCCCTCTCCTCAAATATTCTTAGAGGACTTGGACTAGATCTGCCTTTTGCTTCCATCTCCCCTTATACTTATCTGTGTTCATGTAAGGCCCCTTCTTAACCTTTACACCACTAAATCACCTAGTTTTCCTGGACCTCAGTTTCTTCACCTGTAGAATGGGGAAGGTGGGGTTGGATTAGATGACCTTTGACATCTCTTCCAATTCTACATCTATACTCTTATGGTGAAAGCCATAAAGGAAGAATGAATTTGAGGTATGGGAGGATTGTGCAAATTCATGAAGAAGAAAACATGTAGAAATGGGGAACCAGTAGTCCAGTTTGTCTGGAACATAGTGTGAAGAAGAATAAGGCAAAATAAAGTTAGGAAGGTAGATTGGCCAAACTAAGGCCAATTGTATTGTATTCAAGCAGCACTAGTGAGCCACTGAAAGTTTTTGAGGAGAGGAATAACATGGACAGATATTTATCTTATTTGGCATTATTTTGGCAGCTTTGTAAAGAGATTAGACACAGGAAGACCAGTTGGAAATTTATCACAGCAAATCTATTTCATGAGAGCTTGAATCTTAAAGATGCAAGAGACACCATTTGAGGTAGAAATCTACAATGCTTGGCAGATGATTACATTTGGGAGAGGGAAGAAGAGTCCAGGTTTCAAATCTGAGTGGCTAGGAGGTTGGTGGTGTCAAGGGGCAGATTTAAGGGAGAAGATAAATTTCATTTTAAATATGTTGAACTGAAATACTGTGGAAGATCTGAGATGTGGTGGTGGTGGAGATATCCATTAGGGTTGTAGAAATGGAATTCAGGGAAGAGAGGAAGATTGGCTACATAGATTAGATCTTCATTTCCCACCAGCTGCTCTGATTAGTTTCCATTTTTCAGATATCATGCTTCCCCCAAGGACAAGTTCATCACCAGAAATCTCAAGATTAGCTTTGGTATTCAACACCACTTCATATTCAGTATTCAGTACCATTATCTACAGGGTACTCTCTAGTAGCCTCCACCCCTTATCATTTTCCTTTTCTGTATTGTATTCTCCCATTAAAATTCAAGCTCCTTAGTATTTGTGTGTGTGTGGAGGGGAGGTGCTGTATTTTTTGTTTAATCTATAATCCTGGTGCTTTAGCACATGATTATTAAACACACTAGGTGCTTAATAAATGTTGATTGGGAGTCATCTGATTAGAGGTGATAATTGAATTCACAGGAATCAAAAAGATCACCAACAAAGAATATTTAGAGAGGAGGGAAGAGGGTACCATACTGTTGAGGGAAACCTTGATATAAAGGTTTCATCATTCTCTAAGGCTTCCTTCAGCCTTCAAAGTTTCTGAGTAAAGATGGAGAAAATGGCATTTGATTTAGCAAATTAAGAAATCACTGATAATTGGAGCAGCTATTCTAGTAAAGTAACTGAGGTTAGAAGCCAGATTGCAAAAGGTAGAGTTATGTGCAATACAATTAAACTATTGTGTCATAATCTCCAGTCCTGCCACCAGTGTGGCCACTGAGTATGATTCTTTACAAAATATGGTATCCAGAACTGAATCTTTCTCGAGATGTATATGAGAATGCTGTAGGACCATCACCTCCCTCATTTTGGACCCCCATTTTTTGATGTAGTTTTTTGATTATCTATGTCCCCCAGATCTTTTTTCCCCTAAGAATTGTTGGTTAGCTATGCCTTTCTCAGCTGGTATTTTTGCAGTTGACTTTTTGCTCAATTCTAATTTTTGGTGAATTTTTTTTTCAGTTACCTTTTTTTAGCTGCTTTTGTATTTGGCCCATTGAATTTTTAAATGATTTTTGTTCAATGGATTTTTTTCCAGTTCACAAATTCTGTTATTCAAAGAGTTGTTTTCTTTTTCCATTTTGTCAAATCTATTTTGTAAGGAGTTATATGTTTTTTCCATTTTACTAAATCTATTTTGTAAGTTTTCTTCAGATAATTTCTGTTTCCTTTTCCAAATTCTCTTGTAATGTTCTCATTTCTCTTCTCTCTTTTAAGATCCTTTTTGAATTCTTTCAAGAGAGCCTTGTGAGATGGGAACCAACTCATATCACCTTTGGGACTTCACCTGGAGATGATTTGCTTTCATTGTCCTTAGGGTTTGAGGTCTGTTCTTTTCTTTATCCATAAAAACTATAATGGTCAGAGTTCTTTTTGCTTTTTTGCTCATTTTCTGCTTTTAGGGCAAATGGGAGATTGTCCAAGCTTCCTCTATAGGTGATAATGGCTGCCCTGGGTCAGTGCTGCTGACTTCCAGTGCTGGGTAGGTGTGGCCAAGTCACATGCTATTCTGGGGTTCAGAGGCTCACTATTTGCTTCTTATATTTGTGTTCGATGTCTCACAGCTAATCTGTTGATCTATTGACTTCCAACCAGGACAGAGTAGCCACCCTGCTGTAGATTCCTCCTGGTAGATTCCCCCATGCATGGACCCCACACCACCATGAATCTCTGCACTGCACAGTGCTCAGCTCCCCTGTGCCTGATTGAAACAGACCCTTTCTGAAATTCTTCCAAAATATCTTCTGCTGGAAATTTGTTACACTCCAAATATTTGTGGGTTCCATCACTCCAAAACCAGTTCAGAGGCTTGATTTGGTGTTGATCTGAGGGACAGCAGGAAAAGCTCAGATCAAGACGTGTCTCCTCTCCACCATCTTGGGCCACCCCAGTTGCCTTTTTGAACCCATGTGTAGAACTTAACATTTATTCTTATTTAAAAACTATTTTATTAGATTTGGCTAATTTCTAGCTTTAACCTAGTAAGCTTTTTAAAGTGGCCAGCCCCACATGTGTCAATATCTCCCAAGTTTGTTTCATCTGCAAACTGTATAAATAGGCTATTTATCCATTTATCACTGGTAAAAACATTAAAACTCCAAAGGAATAAGTTTCTCTCAACCAAAAGTACTATTAACTATATACAGCTCCAGCTTCTAAACCTAAACCAGTTACCTATCTGTACACTTATTACCTAGAGAAACAAATGTTAGTCTAAAATGTTTTTTTTTCCTCATTAAGATTATTCCATTTACAAATCACATCCATTTCCTTTCGAGTTCACATGGTTTCCTGCTGTGTATATTTCTTGGCTAACTCTCCCTTAAGCGTAAGGTCCCCTCCCCAACCTCTAAGGCATTTGTTCAAGGTTCTCACCCAGGAGCTTTGTCTTCACTTGCCCTGCCTGCTAGGTAGCTCTCTGAAAAACATTGCAGGAGCACTTATCTGGGAACTGTACCTTACAATTTGAATTATTTGTTCTCAGGCTCCATTGTCCACCACCAGGGGGCAAAACCCTTCAGAACAATCTTGGCTTGTGGACAATAATTCTCTACTGTAGAGGGACCTTCTGTGCCTCATTCTGTAGCCTCCCCGCTAATTATTTCAACCACAGGGCACCAGAGACAATACAAAGGCCCAGCACAGAGGGTTCTCCTAGCACTTAGGCAGTCAGCAGCCTGACAGCCCTATCAATTTAAAAGGAGGCATGTGATTCAAGCATGTTGAGTGACAAACAAGAAGAGGTAGGTTTTGATGCTTCCCTGGGTCTCCATGGGATTTCTCTAGCTTTGATACTTGTGGAGATGGTTGCCTCCTCACACTAAGCATGTCAATTCATAGGTTTAAAGGCTGGAAGAGATCTTAGTGATGGATCATCTAGTTTCTTCTCAATTTTTTTTTTTTTGGCTGTTGAAGCCTATGTATGAACTCAAAGTTTTTAAAAGGATAAATAAGAGACCTAGGATTACAAAGCAAACCAATGCTATTGAAAGAGTTATCCAAATATTTTAAAAGCAAGTTCACTCTGGGTTAAGAGCTCTTGAAACAGTCAAACTCTCTCATTTTACAGATGAGGAAATTGAGTTTTAAATAACTTCTCCACAACAAAGGGAATAAATTGTCTAAACCTGTATTCCCTGATTCCAAATGTAAGCTTCTTCTACAACTTTGAATTCTATCATCTTTGATCGCTATTGGCAGATTTATCTCTCAGGACCAGTTACTGTATTTTTGTTTTGTTTTGTTTTAAATCACAGTAGTCTATGATACTTGTCTCTTTGTTTAGCTTGTGGGTCTCTTGGAAAATGAATCAAGTCTTCAAAAAGGGGACTTTCACATTTCTCTTGTCAGGAGTAATGAAAAGAGGGAAGAGGGAGAGAGCTTTAAAGGGAGATTGTTGGCTCTCAGAATTTCTGGACAACAGAAAGGAATGGGGGTGGGGCAGGGCCAGCAATCTCTGCCCTTAAACTGCTTCTTACCACACCCTTCTCTTTCTCCTGGGTTCACTCAGCCTCAGTATCAGAGAGGAGGTGGGGGAGGTTACGGCTATGGAATCTGAAAAGTAGTAAGGAGGGAATCCATTTTATAACATCTAAATCCACTACAGTTTTTCTGGATTAAAGGGAAAAAAAAGAACCTAAGCTCCCTTGGGGGGAAAGGAAGGCTTGGGATCATAGAAAGAACAGATTGGCATCCAGGTCACAGAGATTTCTCCTGGACTCCTGGGAAACCAATCAACACAAATTTATTTAGCATTATCATGTTCAAAAGACACTGTGTTAAATACTGGGAATATAAATACAAAATAAAATAAAATGGTTCCTACCTTCAGCGAACTTATAGTTTACTGGAGGGATACAAAATGTCATGTTCACAAATGAGTAAAAGATAGCTAGATATAAATGAGAATGCTTAAAGCTTGGGGAATCAGGAAAAGCCTTTTGAAAGTGGCTGTTGAACTGTCCTTCGAAGTGAATTATTGTAAAAGAGGTGAGAGAAAGGGGAATGCCTTTACGAAAAGCCGGACTGGAGAAAAGTACCTATGCCAATTTAAGAATTCATAAGGAGGAATAATCTATAATCAGTCCAGAAAGATAAGCTAGAGGCCTATTACACAGAGCTTTAAGTGCCAGAGAAGCATCACAAAGACAACAGTGAGCTACTGAACATTTATGAGCAGGTTAGTGACAAGGGCAGCCCTGCTGCTGAGGAATATGTTTGGCAGCTGGGGGAAGATGGGCTGGAGAAGGGAGGGTTGGGGCACAGGGAGGCCGGTTAGGAGGCCACCCCAAAAGTCCAGGGTTGAAGGGATGGGAGCCAGCACTTAAAGTGGTTGTAGTCTGAGAGAAGGGGATGATGTATGGAAGAAATACTTCCGGTATGAAACAGATGAGACTTGGTAATCAATAGGGGTGGGGAGGCAGAGAGGCCAGGAGATGACAGGTGATGAGTCAAAGTTAAGAGGAGAAGTTGAGTCCAGAAAGACGAAATAAAGATCCGGCCCTATCTATTCAGATGGGCATTTGTCAGACTCTCCTAGCTTTAGAGTCGAAAGGGGCCATCGGGTCCACCCTCCTCCTTTTACATTTTACAAATGAGGAAACTGAGGCAGTTGGGTGAAGTCCCTTAGGCTAAGGCTATCTGTTCATCCCCTCCGTTTTTCACATGGGGAAACTGAGGTCCAACTAGGTGGAATCCCTTAGGCTAAGGGACGGGATCCAGCAGGGGAGGGGTGTTCATGGTCGAGGGGAGATTTGAATCCCGGTCCCGGGCTCCAGAGAGCTCTCTGTTTGGGAGGAGGGCCAGAGTGGCTCCTCCAGGGGGCGGGGGCGGGGCACGCACGCTCGCTCGCTGCCGGCCTCGCTCAGCGCTGCCTCACTCCGCCTTGCCCTCCGCCCGCTTGCTCACTCCCCCGCTGGCGGTCGGGCCGGC
>JAJPUD010000413.1:473207-538883 GCA_023553655.1 Myrmecobius fasciatus
GGCCCTCCGTCCCGCCCCGGCCCCGGGACCCCCTCCGGCCGCCGGCCCTCCCCTGCCACCAGGAAGAGAATGCCCCGCGACGAGCAGCCCAGCAGCGCCTAGATGGCTTTGGTCACGGTCCAGCGCTCGCCCACCCCCAGCACCACCTCCAGCCCCTGCGCCTCGGTGAGTCCCGGCCGCCGCTCCTGTCACTGCGGCTCCGCTGCCGCCGAGCCCCAGCGGGTCCCGCCGAGCGCTACTGCGCACGCGCCACGCGGCTTCCCAGGCCCTGGCACGGAGCTACCCCTGGAGAGGGGGGCGGGGGGAGGGCAGGAACTGGGAGGGGGGGGCGGCAGCTGCGGGCGCTGCCCCCCTCCGGGCCCTGCGCACCCCCGCCCGCCGCCGCCTCCCCTCCCGGGGCGGGAACCAGGTCCTAGCGCCCCCTCCTCTCCGAGACCCCGGCCCCCGACTTCCTGGAGGGCCGGGGCAGAAGAATTCCCTTGGAGATGCCATCTCCCCTTGCTCATCTTCGGTCTCCCTCCCGGGTGGTGCGGGAATGACTAGTGCACGTCCAGCATCTTCTTAGCTGGAACTAGCCAATAGCCTCTTCGCATGCTGTGACTTTTTTCTTTAATTGCCTTTTTTCTCTGCCCATTCATCTGTCGGGGTGTTGCTTCAGATAAAATTCATTTTGAGAATAGCAAGTGAATTTGCATTAAAAACTGAGGGGGGGGCTAAGCAGGGCCTTTTATGAACCATTATATCAGGAGCTGAAAAATTCATTCTGCTTAATCAGAAAATGAATAAGAAGGAAATAGCAAATGAATTTTCGCTGCACTATAATAATCCTCTTTTTAAAATAAATCACCCCCCCAATCAAGTATACTCTAATCATTCATAAAAGATGATGAATTGAGTGTTCCCAAGGTGGACAAAGACAGTCAATAAGGATTGCTCCATTTTTGAGTGTACAAATATCCCAGTAACCTTAGGAGTTATAGGACCGAGGTAGGCACCATCAGAGGAATGATCTTGGCTATCTTGAAGACTTCCACTTTGTTTAACTTTAGAAGAGTTTCCTGGATTTGTATAATTTGTTGCATGGCATTCTATGATATGAGTCATTTTGTGGCCTGGAGTGTGACCATATTGACTGCAGTGTTCTCCCTTAGATATGACCATTCTTCTGTAATTGGACTATATTTTATAATTCCTGAGGACAAAGGTAGGACCAGAGGGTGGAAGTTAACAGGTATAAAGTAAGGAAGAACTTCTTATAGAGCTGTCCAGCTGTGAAACTGTGTTAAGATAGTGAGCTCTCCATAGTTATAAAAATTCAAGCAGAGACTGGATCGCCATCTGTCAAAATAGTGTAGAAGATTCTTGCCTTAGGAGGGACTTTGGACTGAGCACTGCTTAAAGTACCTTTTAATGGAAGTTTGGGGCCTCAACTAATAGCCTATTCCTTCATTTCAGGGCTGTTAAGGCTTTTTACAGCCTCTGAAGGCAAGTAACAGGGATGAGAATTTAATTATTTTTATTCTTGCTTATGGTTCTTGAAGAAATAGGATTTCCCTCCCCCTCCCCCTTTCAGGATGTACACAAGATTATTATTACATTACATTATTGCACTCCGGGAAGAGCTCCTGTTTCCAGTGTGGACTTTGACCATGTATTTTGCAAAAGCTTGTGTTACGAAGGACAAGAGGGCCCTATCATAAAAAGGGCTGATCTTCCAGTCATCAAGACCTGCCTTCAAATTTCTTACCAGTCTATGACTAGAAACAACTCATTTAATTTTAGTTTCCTAATCTATAAAGATAATACCTGTTATACTTAATTCGATAGGTTTGTGTGAGACTCAAATGAGAAAATATATTTCAAGAACTCTGGGGTTTTTGCTACCTTTTATTCTCCTCTTCTTCCTCTTTTTTTTCCTCCTCCACCTTTTCCTTCTCCTCTTCCTATTATTATAGCCTACAAATCATCTAGTAGCCACATACCTTAAAAAACAAACAAAAAAAAAACTAGTAGCTAATGTAATTGGTAGCATCAAATGATGAATTAGGAAAAATCATAGTTTTTTTGGGCTCTGTAGAGGTGTAGTCAATAAGGCTTTATTTACTTTATAATGATACATATTTGTAAAGGGAGGGTAGCTAGTTACATTCATCTCTTAATTGAATGAAATCTGTACAAAATGTTTTGTGCATGGTAAGGCCTGTCTGGTGGAAAGACTGCTTTATCTAGTCTGTCCCCCCATGTCCATCTAATCCAATGGCCAGAATGACTAGATCTGCTTGGGCTGGTCTGGTTTCTGAGGTCTGTGGCCCTAGTCCTGACTGCAAAATAGGCTTGGGAAGGTATGAAATTGCTGAACCTTTTTTTCTGCTGTGTAGATTTTTTGTTTTAATTACCTGAAGGGCAGAGTTAGTGGCCTGCTTTATCTTGTGAGCCCTGCTGTTATCTGTGTTTTTAAATTGTCTTCAAATTCCACTTCTTTCAAAGTCCTTTTAAATTCAGGCATTTTTGTAGTCCTTTTGGTGGCCACAATATTAATTTAACCTGTACATATTCAGCTTTAAAATCTTTTGGCTGCATGGAAGTTTGGTTTGAAAGTGCTTTGAAAAGGATGGGAATCATAAGAGATACCAAAGGAATAAAGTGATATGTTTTGATCCTGGAAGTTTAAATCATTTTATTGATCAGGTGAATTTTTTTGTCTGTATTGTACACTAAGGTTGTCTCAAGGAAATTTTATAAGCAGCTGTGCAATTTTTTTCAACATTCAGTAAGCATGTGTTGAACTTAGTAGATGGTAGACACCATTCTGGATACTGTTGTTGTTCAGTTGTGTCCAGCTCTCTATGACTGTGTGGACCATAGGACACACTAATACTGGCCATGGGGCTTTCTTGGCAAGGATACTGTGCAATGGTTTGCCACTTCCTTCTTCAGTGGATTCAGGCAAACAGACTTGCCCAGGTCACGTAGCTAGTGAGGGAATGAGGCTGAATTTGAATTTAGGGCTTCCTGATTCCAAAGCCTTGCCCTTTACACTGAGCCATCTGGCTGCTTCCACTAGCTGTACCAAGGTGTATACTACAGGCTTGTTAATTTAGAATCTAAAGGGGGATGAGGGACTTCAGGTACCATCCAATCAAACTTACTGGTTTTACAGAGTAGGATGTCACACAAGTAATTCAGTGACAAAGTCAGGAGTTGAACACAAAGCCCTTTGATTACACTTCTTGTGTAGCGTCCTTAGAGACAGTGCAGCTTTGGTTCCATGCTGCCACAATAAAACAAGGATCACACTAAAGCTTGAAGATTGGGGCTTCTCAATGCATATAAAATTCTGTCTACACTACACTGTAGTCTATGAAAATGTGCCATAGTATGTCTAAAAACAATTTACATATCTTAATTTAAAATATTTTATTGCTAATTTTTTTTTTTTTTACTCGTGATCCTTCAGTGAATTGTAATCTTTATTGCTTTTGGAGGATCTCACTTTGATGCTGATGGCCACTAATTGATCCAGGTGGTGATAGCTGATAGTTGAGACAGCTATGGCAAGTTCTTAAAATGAGGCAATGAAGTTTGATGCATCGATTGACTTTTCTTTTCACTTGACCACTTAGATACCATCGTAGGTTATTTATTGGCCTAATACTGATGTTGTTGTGTCTCAGGGATTAGGAAGGCCCAAAGAGAGGGAGCCTGTGAGACATACAGCATTTACCCCCAAAATAATTACAATAAGTAACATCAAAGATACCTGATCAGAGATCAAAGATACCTGATCAGAGATCACCATAATAATAATAATGTCATCATCATAATTTAAAAGTTGGATATATTGTAAGAATTGCCAAATGTGACAGAGATAAGATATGAACACATGCCATTGGAAAAAATGGCACAGTATATAGGCAGTATTGCCACAGACCTTCAGTTTATATAAAATGTAATATCTGAAGCACGGTGAAATGAGATGTCTGTTTTCTTTCTTCATGAACCTTGAGCCTAAGGATCTTGCAATCCTTGACAAGACCATCTTTACAAATAACTATAAATAACTTATTTGTGCCCCTTGAGTGAAATAGACACATGGTTTCTATTCTGTAAGTTGCGGATTTTGGGGGGGGGAACCATAATTATTACAAGTGGTTTGCAAATCCACATATTTTCTGTAGACTAATAACATATTTCACAGTATATCATTTTTGAGCTATTTAGATGTTACTATGATTAATAAAATGCAAATTTATGTAAAAGCATTACTACATTCATACAGCTTTTTGCTGTCATGTATTTTTTTTAGTCAGTGAATACTAGTAATAGAATTACTAATATGTGCAGAACCTGACAAATTTTTTGACTTCAAGATGAGTTTTCATATGCAAGAAATTGTCAATTCCAGGCATGGATCACTTAAGGTTGTAGGAGTTCAGAGTAAGAAAAGAAGTATTTTTAGGAAAAATCTTCCCACTCTGGTATTGATTTAGGCTTTGAAAGACAATTTCAGTTAAGAGCCAGGCAGGAGGGAGGTGTCCAGCAAATGATGTCCAAGAGTAGTAGTAGTGGTGGTGATGGCTGCAATAGAGGTCCTGGTGTGAAGGATTTTGTAGGGAAACAATAGGAGAAAAGTCTGGAGGGGCAAGTAGAGAACCACAAAGGCTCATTGGAGGAGTTTGAATTTTATTCTGTGCCCTTGGAGTCACTGAAGATTGTTGATTGGGATGATCAGGGGGATCTGCTGGGAAGATTGAGTATGTGGATGGATTTCAAACAGCAGAGAGTTGAGGTAGGGTCACAGCCAAGTGTGTGATAAGAAGGGTCTGAATGCCACCCACGGTTGATGTGGATAGAGAAAGGAAGGGATTGATCAGTTACATGCCTAAGGTAGGATCTGCTGGACTTGGCAACTGAGTGTGAGGACAGAGGAAGGCAGGAATATCACTGATGGCCCAAGGATTAACGTCTTACTGTGCAATGATCTTACTTAATATCTGCATCCTTTTTCATTTACTTATTTCCTAAATAAGAGTGAAAGCATTTTAGGTACCCCCTTCCAAATTTTGTAAATTGTGCATATTTCTGGTATGAGATATTATACCTTCATAGCAATAGTACATTATATATATTTATATATGCATGTGACTTTTCTGTTTACTTTTCTTATCAACAATTATAATAAGCCTGGTTTCCTAGCAAGGCAAAGCATAAGCTGCAAGTCAGATGGGGGTGGGGGCAAAGGCGGGCAGTATGCTGTTGTAGTTGAGGCGGAGTTTGAGTTGGGGAGAGGAAGGGAAAACTGCTAGATCTAGGCCATAACAGGAAGTGATGGGATAACTGACATGTTGACAGGGAAGGGAGAAAAATCTATAAACAACAAATGCAAGAGCTATAAAAGCACAGCAGTCTGAGGCAACTTAACATATCCCTCCTCCCTCCTCTTCCATTTCCCTTGAGGACATCACGCTGTTATGCAACATTAGCTATTTCTAATGATGAACTTGAATTAAAAAAAAAACTGAATTATGTTTAGTATTCTGCTTACATACATGTTTTTAAGATGGTATGGAAGTACATAGTATTTATTTAGAAAAATGTCGATCAAAATGTTTTATTCCATGAAAAAATTTGATACTGTGGACAAGAATCACATGGGATAATAAGACTAGGCTTGTGATATAATAACCTGGATCTAATGAAGGATTAAAATATTGAGCTTTAGATGCTTAAAAGGGTAAGTTGCAGTTATATGGAAAATTCATTTCAATGAAGTGTTGAATACAAATAAATGAGTTTTATTCATGTTGCGGTTATTCAGAATTATCCATATCCTTCTCCCTAAACAGAGATATTAAAAGTAAGAGAAATTTTTTAAAGTTTATGTTTCATTATTTTGTAAAAACTATATTTTGAATTTTTTTTTAAAAAGAAATGTGGCTTGGGCAAGAAATCATAAGAAAGATACAAAGTTCCTCCTGTTTCTTGATTTCTTCATTACTTTGTGTCATCCCAAAGGCAGGTACTCAACTTAAGAGCCACCATGTGAAGTGAGTAGTATATTTATTGTTTTTTCTAATTTATGGATGAGTAAACTGAGGCTGTGAGGTCAAATCATTTGCTTAAGTTGTACAATTAGTGAATAGAACCAGGACCAAGCTCATTTTTTCCCCCCGAATGTACACTGCCTTCCCACCAAGGAATCTTCATCTTCTTTACATCTCGGGCTTCTTTAGCAGCTTGACGAAGCCTGTGGGCCCCTTCTCAGAGAATGGTTTATTGCCTACATTAGTAATGGAAGGAAATTCAGACTTTCTCTGAGACTAGTAAAAATAAAGAAGTATTTCTCCCCCCTCCCATACCCCAATCCAAGTTCATCAACCCCTTGAAATCCATTTGTGGACTCTGGTAAGAAACCCTGCTTTAGACTATGACTTCCAATAATAAAAGTTTGGGAAGGTTTAGCTTAGGAGCAATTAGATGGCACAGTGGATAAAGTGTCAGTGAGACCTGAGTTCAAACTTTGCCTCAGATACTTACTCATTATATGTAACCCTGGTCAAGTCACTTAACCCTGGCTCAGGGTTTAACTCAGTTTTCTCATCTTTAAAGATGAGAAACGGAAAGGGCAAACTGCTCCAGTATTTTGACCAGGGAAATCCCAAAAGGGGTCATTAAGAGTCAGATATGACTGAAAAATAACTAAACAACCACAAAGTTAAGCCTGAAAGAAGTTGTTTTCCACATTTTTCATCAGAGAGATTCCTTCAAAACAGAAGAAAAATGGATCTGGAAAAAATTTTAAGAAAGTAGCTTTGCCTATCTTAACATGTAAAAGGCAACTACTCTGATCTTCGTGTGTCCACAGAAGAGGATGCCATTTTATGTTACTATTCAGTGGCTATAGCATACTAGGACCCAGTTCTGATGCTCAGGGATTTAGGGTCAAGAGAGACCTTAGAACAGCCACTCCAATTGTCTTATTTTATAAATGAATAACGGACCCTTGAAAATTGAAATGACTTTCCCAGAATAAGTTATTCAGGTAGTAAGAGCTGAAGTTCAAACCTTGGCCTTCCAATGCAGTTTTATTTCCATTGTAATACAGTGCTTAGAAATAATTGTTAATATATTATACATAATATGTGATCTCATAGATTTTATGTTGTTTTGGTTTTGCATTTATAGACTAACTTCAAGGAGATTTCTGTATATTTTAATGATCATTTATAGTGTATTTTGTAATCTTGATTCATAAAGGGAGATAGACTATGTTTTAATCAACTGCAAGCATTTATTAAGTGCTTACTATGTGCCAAGTATTATACTAAATGCTGAGGATATGAAAAAAAGCAAAAAACAGGCCCCGGTCCTCAGAGAGCTTACAGTGAGTGTAGGTGCTTAGGGAGCATCTACAAAATACAGCAGATCTGGCTCCCTTAGACCTCTCCTTGCTATCCTCTCTTTCAACCTTTAACAGTAAGCAAAAAGATACCTTTTAGCATTAGTGTACTCTTGAGTGGAACCTATTCTTGGTTTTCCACTAAATATTTATTGGATCTAATGACTTCTGGAGGTACAAAGCAGTTACTGTGTTACTAGAGTCATGGGATTGTAGAATTTTGGAGCTGTGAGAGACCATAGAGATCATTTATTTAATCCAGTGTTTCCGAGTCCTATTCCACCTAAACCTGGTGCTAGTATTATTTTCCATTTGTAAATGCTAAGTTATTTACATGTGTTTAAAATAAATAAAACAAAAATGTTTGGTTTGAAAATAAGGTTAATTTCTTCTATTTTGTCACCAAATTTCTCTGAATCTTTTTTTTCTCCTGGGAGTATTCTGTAGTTTTCAAGGTTTTCTAGAACCAGAAATTTATGAATTCTATCAATATTTCAAATCGCTACCAATCTATTCTATCCTCCTTGTTTTTAGATTAAGAAATTGGGATTCAGAGTGTCTTATCCAGAATTAACCAGTTAATAACATAGCCAGGAGTCCAGATTTCTTCCTGCTCTGGTTTGTGTTGGTAATCTCAAAGGCAGAATGGCCCACGGTCATTATGACTTTTGGTCATCAGCTCTCAGCCAGTTGTTTATAAGTCAAAAGCATTTGGTTCTGTATATTGCTTTATGCAACAGTCTTCAATTAGAAAAATTACCTCCTGTGCACCCTATGTTTTTGAGATTTAGAGGTGACTTCAGTTGAATATTACAGTTCCTGATTCAGACTACAATCAGACCAAAGTTATGTATTCTGATGTGTAATATATGGTTCAAATGATATTGCAAGAATCATCTCCATATCATAAGAAATTTCCAGGCTCCAGTAGCTCTTGAAAGAAAGCTTTAGCACAATAAAGCAAAGGGGACAGTTCCATGAAGTTTATTTCTAATGAGATAGGACCTCTGTGTTGTTATACACCGATCAATTAATTGGTCAGTAAGAGAGGCACTGTGATGTTGTGGCTCTGGAGTCACTGGGTTCAAATCCCACCCAAAACTATCCATGCGATTTTAGGGAACTCCCTTCATTTCCCTCGATTCCCTTTCCTCCTCTACACAGTGGGGACATTTGGTTCGGTAGATATCCTCGAAGGTTAGTTCTAGGTTTCCCTAGGCCCCAGTTTTGTAGGCCTTTGTCACAAGGTAGATCATGTGTGTTCTATCTGGCCAGCAGCAGGATCGGTGCTGACCAGCTCGTGTGGATTGGAGCAGTATTCTTCAGGGCCTCTGTGGCTGGTGTCCAGTTAGCTTTCCCAAAAAGAAGGGCACCCACGGGGCGGGCAGAGCCCCAGCCCTCGCTGCATTTTCTCGGGCCCTCTCCCCATCTGCAAGTCCTGGGATTCCAGGATTCTCTTCCTGCGTGGCTGTGGGTGGCCCAGCTTTGGTGGCGCTCCAGTGCCAGTGCCACCTTCCCCATGCCCTTTGTTGCTTGGGGATTGACTGACTAAAGTGGGGATGTATTATAAGACTCAGATGCCGTTAGACTGAGTTCCTGGAGGACAGACTGCCTAGTGCCTCCTTCTGTGACCCAGCGCTCAGCACAGTACCCGGCACATTGTAATCCTTAAGACACTTTTGCAGACTGACTGGTTGGGGGCTTAAATGGCAGCAAAATGGTGCAGTGAATCAAAGTTGAGTCCTGGAGTTGGAGACCCGAGTTCAAATCAGCCTCAGACACTCACTAGCTTCACCTATGTCTGCCTTAGGTTCCTCATCAGTTAAAAACAAGCTGACCAGGGCTCCCAGGCTTGTAAAGGGCCTGGCACATGGTGGGGGCTCTTAGCCTCCTTGGGATGAGCTGGAGAAGGCCAGGCTTGGTAGGGTTTGAGTGTCCTCCTTGTGCCTGTCTTGGGCTTCTCCTCCGGAGCTGACTGCCCCGGCTCAGACGTCCCTGCCCATAACCTGCATGGCACCTGCAGCTGGCGCCTGCAGCACACTCAGTGGGCGTGTGGTTTTGTGTTTGGGCCTGGGCTTGTGCTGCTCTAGGTTAGCTACTGTCCTGGAGGTGAAGGGGCCCGCCTGAGGTCCAGCCAGCAGAGGCAGGTGTGGCCAGCTGCCACCTGGCTCTTTGTTTCTCTGCTGATAAGGTGTCTGGCTAACTGCGGCTTGTCGGGAGAGTGTCCAGTGAGGCGCTCTTGGCTCCTAACCCTGAGGCAGATCCCCAGGCTCTCCCCAAAGGAGGGAAACTGGACGGGGTGGTGGGTCTTACACCAAAACAGACAAGGAGGTGGGGAGCCCGTGTTCCTGAGCAGATTTATGACATCTTAAAATAGGTTTTCTTGGGCCTTTTCAAATTTGGGCTCTGGTGGTTATCTAACTCCATCCTTAATATAGAACATCCTTCTGGCTTTTTTTTCTTGCTCTGAAAATTTTGGATGTATAGACCCGAAAACTGAAACCATCGATGCCTCACAATGTGATTCACCGAGCTCCATTACTCTGGTACTGGTCCTCCCTCCGTTCTCAGCCGTCTAGTTCTCTGCTGGCTGGTGAAGCAGTAGCCATGCTCTGCTGGCTTCTGGGTGTTGTCAGCCCTTTCACCAGCTTCCTGTGGAGCTGGCTGCTGTTGAGGCTGGCTCTAGTGGGCCTGGTTGTTAGGCCTTAGGAACCTGAGAGTCAGTCTGAGAGTCAAGCATGCTCAGCCTTTCTCTTAGAGAATACACCCCCCCTCCCGTCCATCTAGGTGGTGGACCCCGGAAGACCAAAGCAAGCCCCTCCTTCAGGCTGATGATGTGAACAAAGAGAAGAGCTGAGTTCTCTCAAGGGGAGGGAGGCAGAATCCCTGGGGATCTCCCTGCTCCTTGAAGCCATGACTCTCCAATTGCTGGCTTAGGAGAAGCAAGAGTGCTTTTCTTTCTCCAAACTTCCATATTCAGCATTTATTAAACAGGGGTCACATTTAACCACATTATATAGCACTTTCCTCTTTGCCGTTGTTTTTACTTAATTTATTAAAATGCTATGTTTCTTTCATGGTTTGAATAAATGATTCAGTCCCGTTACCCTAATTTGGGCCATGAAAAATCCCTAACAAAATAATTTCCAAGTTTCTCATGCTAATAACGAATACAGTATGATTTGGGATTGCTGGTTATTTGGAGATTGTTTTTCATAAGATGAATTTGGGGAACAAAATGTCATCTTTATTATGGTATTTACTTCAAATCCAATAAATAGCAACAACATGCTGTTGGGCTTTGGGCTGTTCCCCCCCCCACACACACACACACTAATTGTAGATACCTTGTAGTTGTCGGGCTCCATAATGGGAGTATGTTCTGCAAAACATGAATTTGTAATAACCCTGGAGAAAAGTGCCCAGGATGACTGATGTAATTGTAATCTTTAAAAATCCCTCTTGAGAATCTTTGAATTTAATAGACTGGCATCAACACCATATTAATCTGTTGGATG
The DNA here is from genome assembly GCA_023553655.1 of Myrmecobius fasciatus. Taxonomy (NCBI): domain Eukaryota; kingdom Metazoa; phylum Chordata; class Mammalia; order Dasyuromorphia; family Myrmecobiidae; genus Myrmecobius; species Myrmecobius fasciatus. Next base: position 484,125 of record JAJPUD010000413.1, read on the forward strand.
TGCTTGATAAGGTTCATGCTATAGTTAATTGCAATCAAGTATTGGGGTTTTGTGTAGTCAAATCAGGACTGTACTTCTAGGTCTTTTAAACTAGTGAATCTATAAATTGTGTTGGAAAAGAGAATGGAAATTACCAAAGAGTTTCAGTAGAAATGTGGGAATTGCAAAGACTATGAAATGGATTCATGGTTTTGAATATTTCTTTGTGAGGGAAACACAGTAGATGAAAGGAATTATCTATTTGATCTAGCTCTATCAAGCATTTGGCAGTTGAAATCGAGTGCAGCTGGGAGAGGATACATTTCCAGTGAGTCTGAAGGAGCATGTAAACTGGATGAAAAGGAGGATTTTGAATTGGCATTTAAGCATTTTTGTCAAACCTTGTAAGAAAGTATAGATAACTGTGTCTTTCCATAAAAGGTGAGGATTGGGGGAAAAAACAATATAAATGTTCCTATTTATGTGGTATTCTAGTATTGCATGTTTCTCTGACCCTGCAAACGGGCTTTTTCAATTTTGAGCAATTTTATGCTGATCTTAGATTTCTAATGAATCTCAAAACCATTTAGAATGATGGTAAGTGGATTATAGTTAACCAAGGTAGTGCCAACATAGGAAAGGATTCTTTGCCAGGTAAGGTTTTCCTGAAACTCTTAGTATTTGGCTAAAATAAAATCTCTCTGAGAACCATAGGAAATTTATACAAACAAGTCAGAGGTACTTAAAGGGAATGTGAACATTCCCACAGGACTCTAATGTTGGAATCATTTTGAAGGAAAACTTTTAATCCACAAAGCTGAAAAATCAAAGAAGTGGAGGGAATATTAGAGGTTATTTAATCCATTTCTCTGATACATGAAATCCCTCCTTATCCTTGATAAATCACCATTCCCTGCTCACAGACCACAATTTTAGTGTCTCTTGAGGCAGCTTATTTTTCATTTTACCCCTCTGATTGTTAGGAAGCTCTTCCTTTGTGCCATAAGTCTTTTCCTAAGGAGTCTCACAGATTCTGAAATGTAGAGAAGCCTCTAATGCCTTTTTTGTATGCTACTCTTTCAAATAACTGACAACTACTATTGCAATATTTTTTCTTTTTTTATTTGTTTTTTGGTGAGACAATTAAGAGACTTGTCCTGGATCCCACAGCTAGTAAGTATCTGAGGTCTCTCAGGACATTTGAACTCAGGTCCTCCTGATTCCAGGAATGGTGCTTTATCCACTGTGCCACCTAACTCCCCCATCCCAATATTTTCAATAATATTGCCTTTTACCAAAAAAAAATAAAGAAAAAGAGCCCTCCCCCCAAACTGGTTACCTGAGTAAGAGAGGTGATTTGGAGGTGCAAGGGAAGGGTGGGATTATGCACCTGCAAAATTTGTTAAAATTGCCGGCTTGTAACAAATTACAGCAGTATGTCTTCTATCAAAAATTACATTTTACAGAGTTTGAACTTGTCTGATACCCTTTTTTGCTCCTCATTTCCAGCTATAGTTATGTGAACCACAAAACTGGGCCTTGAGTGTTTCAGTAGAGTTAGTTTACACTGACTTTTTATCTGGGAAAATTTAAAGGAAGGAACTGGGCAAACATTGAATTCATGGTTGCAGTTAGAAATGACAGACTACACCAAAGAAAAGATGGTGCCAAAAGAGGAAAGGATTCTTTGCCAGAGAAGGTTTATGTTGAAACAACTGCAAAGGACAGGCACTCAAATGCATTGTTGATGGAGCTGTGAATTGGTCTGATCCAAAAAAAGGGCTTGAAATTATGCTGAGAAGTTTTCATAATTCCTTATTTGGATTTTGTTCATTTTCTTTTTATTATTTTGCTTTTTAACTTTTCAGCTTAGAAACTGGCATCATAGAATTCCTTATAAATTTTTAGTTGTAAGCCCAATTCATTGATCTTCTCTTTCTCTATTTTATGTAAGTAAGCATCTAAAGATATAAAACTTCCCCTAAAAACTGCTTTGGCTGTATCCCATAAATTTTGGTATATTGTCTCATTCTTGTCATTCTTCCTTTTAAATTTTTAAAAATACATCTTTCTCTTATATTGCCCTGCTCTTTTTTCCCTCTTCTGTCCAGAGAGCTCTCCCATGTAACAAAGAATTTTAAAAAAAAAAAGGGAAAAGAAAGCAGTTGAGCAAAACTAAGCACCTAAATAGATATCTGACAAATATGGGTTCTATACCCATAATCCCTTATCTTTGCAAAGAGGGAAGAGAGGTGTTTTTTCTTACACTTCTCCCAAAAGTACTTATCATATTGCCATCAGTTTTTTAATTATTTTTGTTCTTTCCATCTAGGTTGTTGTAGTTATTGTGTATGTTGGTTTGCTGGTCCTGCTTGCTTCTCTCTGCATCAGTTCATATATGTCTTTCCATGAATCTCTGAATTCTTTATAGTCACCATTTCTTATGGTACATAACATTCCTTAATTTTCCAGTTTGTTTAGCTATTACCTAATCAGTGGGCATCTACTTTGTTTCTGTAGCTTTGTTACCACACACACACACACACACCCAAAATGTTTCAATGAATAACTAATATTGAGAGAATTTCCATGGGAAGGATCAAAAAGATAGGGCATTTCTCTAGGACATGAACATCTTATTCACCCTCTTAGCCTAATTCCAAATTGTTCTCCAAATAATTGGACAAATTCATAGCTCCAGCAATGCTTTTGTCTTTGGTCTTTTGCAGTCCTTCAAAAGTGACTCTTTCCATCTTTTGTCATATGCCAGTTTTTAAATTTGCTTTTTTTCTTAAAGATTTGGAGTAGTTTTATTTTTATGACTATTTTGCAGTTCTTCTCTAGAAAATTATTCATATAAATCAATTGGAGAATGGCAAGTGGTATTAGATACCTTGGTTTTCAGATCCTCATCAGAGGAGGTATTTTTTGCAATTAGAAATTGGTATCCATCTACACCCAGACTGTGGGAACTGAATATGGATCACAATGTAACATTCTCACTCTATTTGATGCTGTTCACTTGAATTTTCTTTTCTTACTCATTTTCTTTCCTTTTTGATCTGATTTTTCTTGTGCAATAAGAGAATTGTATAAATATGTTTACATATATTGGATTTAGCATATATTTTAACACGTATAACATATATTGGATTGCTTGCCATCTAGGGGAGGGGATGGGGAGAAGGAAGAGAAAATTTGGAACACAAGGCTATGCAAGGGTCAATGTTGAAAAATTATCCTTGCATATGTTTTGAAAATAAAAAGCTTAAGAAAAAGTAATTGGCATCATAGAATTTCACAAAGATCAATAGCAGGTAACATCTCAGGCACATTTTAAAAGCTGTTGTTCAATCTTTCTGGAACACATAGGATTGGAGATTAAAATTATTTGCATATTAATTGTCTGTCTAGAGATTTTTCTACCCTATTAAATTCACACCTGAAAAGCTCATTTCTCTGGCTAGTTTATAATGACTTTTGTTCTCAGATACTGTACCTTTGCAGGTGGACTTCATTTGCCCTGTACAATGCCGAGCACAGTTAGGGATTTGAATGAATAGTGAAGTCATCTTTACATTTATGAAGAAGGTAGTAGTTTTTTGATTATTGCCCCAATAATTTGGATTATACTTCATTGGATCTGGCTTTGCATTGAATATTATATACAATACAGACAGTATATAGAGTTTACTTTTTATATAGTACATACGATATTATGCACACATGGCATATAATAAAGACTCCAGGAATTTTTTAAAATTTAGTCTTAAAATGTACTGTTATTGGCTGTTAGGTCTTGTTTCATGGTCCCTTCTGTGGTTTTTCTTGTCAGAATGAAATGAATTTGAAAAGCATGAGAATGTAGAGAGTGTGTTTACCTATAGGTGCTTTTAAAGCTAATGAAAAGTTCCATTAGAGGGGTAGGTAGGTGGCGAAGTGGATAGAGCACCAGCCCTGAAGTCAGGAGGACCTGAGTTCAAATCTGGTCTCAGACACTTAACATTTCCTAGCTGTGTGACCCTGGGCAAGTCACTTAACCCCAATTGCCTCAGCAAAAAGCAAAAAAAAAAAAAAAGAAAAGAAAAGAAAAGTTAAGTTCCATTAGAGGTTCTTTTAAAAAATCTATTCACTAAGAGTATAATTTGTGCTGAATTTTGTCGCCAAGCTGAGAAGCTCTTAATGTGTACAGAGGCACAGTGAATAAGGGAGTGACTTCAGTCCTTCCTCCAGACTGCTGGTTTTGCTCAAGGACTGAGAAGAAGTAGCCCCTGTGGCAGCCAAACCTGATAGCGTAGCTATTGCCAGCACATCCTCTCTGGTCTGTACTGCTCCCATAGGGTTTGTAGTAGTCTCTGAAATCTGGGCCTAAATCTTTTACCCACAGTGTAGTAGTGGTGTGGGCAGTGTGGTGGTGGCAAGTTTGCCTTGCTGTTGGTACAATGAGAAATCCTAAATGGAGAAATTTAGGTACTACAAACGTATGTGGTGTAAGTGTATGAGTGTGTGTGTGAGAGAGTAAGTATGTGTGTGATTGTGAATGTGTGTGTGAGTGTGTGTATGTGAATGTATGTATGTGTGTGAATGTGTGTGTGTGTATGAATGTGTGTGTGTGTATATGTGTGAGAGTGAGTATGAGTATGTATGTGTATGATTGTGTGTGAATGTGTCTTGAGTGTGTGTGGGAGCCTCATTAGCTGTGCTTAAGGAGGATGTAATGAAGCTGACAGGTGCTTTTTTGAATACAGTATTTTATTCGTGAAGCCTCCAAATGGCCAAACTCTGCTTCATGGGTAGAAGTGATAAGACCTCATCTCCGAGCAATGCAGAAGAGATTCTTAAAACAAACAAACCAGGAACACTGCTTATGCTGGCATCTTTGGCAGAAACTCTGCTCTGGGAGGTACCACTGGAGCTCACTTTCTTACAGTGTCTCACTTCAGCACTTGTCACATCACTCGGCCTGGACTTCTCCTAAGCTGGAAAATTGGAATATAAGTTTGAGGAGGGAGGGAACAGAGAGAAGAGGAAATGAGAGAAAGCTGGCTGGAGGTATTTTTTAAAATTTCTTCTCTGCAGGTCCAATTGATCAATCAACAAGCTTTTATTGACCATCTATTGTGCCGGGCACTTTGCTAGGCATTGGAGATATTCTCAAAGTGCTAGCAATCTAAAGGAGGAGACAGGTTTTTCTATTAGTACAATAAATACAATAAAAACAAATGCAGAGTAATTAGCTACTGGGTAGTTTGAAAGAGACCACTGGTAATTAGAGGGAGTGGGAAGCTCAGGGATCAGGAAAGGCTTCAGGTGGTACTTGAGCTACATCATGAAGGAAAAGCCTGAAACGAGGAAGGAATGTCTCTCAGGAGTGTAGGGTGATGCAAAGGCAAGAGAGGTGGAAGATGGGTTGTCACTGCTTGGCTGAGTGCAGGAGGGGTTGGGCTGGAATGTCCAGTGAGACTAGGTTGGGGCCAGGTGACGTCAGGCTTCCAAAGTTCAGTCAAGCTTAGTGAGTAGAGAAGTCACAGGGTCAGAGCTGCACTGAAAGCAAGTCACGTTAGTGGCCAGTTGGAGCAGAGGGAGACTTGGGGTAGCCACTGCCAAGTCTGGGCATGGTGAAGAGGGCCTGCACCTGACAGCATCAGAGCAGAAGGGAGGGGACTCACCAGAGATGTTAAAGAAATTGTTGGCAATTTTAAAATCCATTTTAAAAAGTATTTAAGTAGTATTCAGTAAATTTGTCTTTATTTTTCATCTTCTTTACCTCTGATTCTGAGAGTTAAAGCAGATTTAGGCTAACTTACTTGACCTAAGTTGTGGTTTCCTCCCTCCAGAGGTTTTTGAAATGACAGGTTTTCATTCAACAGGGTACTTTACAACTCTTCTCTCAATTCATAGAATATTGATTGTGCATGTCTTTGAAGGTGGGGAAGGTGAGATCTTCAGAGACTGCATTACTCCAGACCAGAGCACAAGTCAGTGGGGAATCTTCCATCTTCTATCAGAGCATTTGCTAAAAGCTGTGATAGCTGAACCATCCCTGAGAAACGTGTTAGATTTAGTTCTGTTTTTGGAGGTCTGCCTTCACTAAAGCCTGCTTCAGTGCTTCATCCTGGTGGAGGTGACAGTGGCTTCTGTGGCCACAGGCTGGCCAAGCCATTCTCGTGCTCAACAACCTTTCTCTGCTCTATCACCTCAAGGATGAAACACAAACTCCTGCTTGTCATTTAAAGCTGCTCATGGGCCACTTCCAGCCTATCTTTGAAGGTCTAGTTCACCTCGCTTTAGACAGCCTGGCCACTTAGCTGCTCTTTGTGCACATTACAGTCTGCCACTTACCTCCACGTCTGAAACGTTCTTCCTATTCAGCTTGTCAGCTCAGAGTCTCTAGGGCCATGCTCAAGTATACCCAGCTGTATGAGACCTTTCCTATCTCTTCCTGCCTTTCCCTGGGTTACTATTTCTCCCTACCCAAATCTCTTTGTAGGTAATATTTGGTTATATTTTTTACTTTATTTTATTTGCATATTGAATTTACTTCCCTATTTAAGTAAATACATGTTGTTTCCCTAAACTCCTTAAAGGCAAGCGTTTCCATCTGACTGTGAATTTAAGTTCCAGCACAGTGCCTGAAACATAGTAACTGCTTAAGCAATGCTTTTTAGATGGAATTGAACTATTTTTTTTAATTAAAGCTTTTTATTTGCAAAAGATATGCATGGGTAATTTTTCAACATTGACTCTTGGAATGCTTTCTGTTACAGATTTTTCCCTCCTGCCCCCACCCCCTCCCTAGATGACAGGAAGTCTAATACATGTTAATTATGCTAAAATACATGACAAATCGAAGGTATGTATACATATTTATACAGTTATCTTGCTGTACAAGAAAAATCAGATCTACTTGGGGAAAAAAAAAAAAAAACCTGAGAAGGAAAACAAAATGTAAGCAAACATCAACAGAGAGCATGAAAATGCTATGTTATGATCCACCCTCAGATCCCACAGGCTTCTCTCTGGGTATATATGGCTTTCTTCATCACTGAACAACTAGAACTGGTTTGAATCATCTCATTGTTGAAGAGAACCATGTCCTTCAGAATTGATCATCATGATGAAATTAAAACTATTTCTAGTCATATGAAAAGGTGCTCCAAATCACTATTGATCAGAGAAATGCAAATTAAGACAACTCTGAGGTACCACTACACACCTGTCAGATTGGCTAAGATGACAGGAAAAGATAATGACGAATGTTGGAGGGGATGTGGGAAAATTGGGACACTGATACATTGTTGGTGGAACTGTGAACGGATCCAACCATTCTGGAGAGCATTTTGGAGCTATGCTCAAAGAATTATCAAAATGTGCATACCCTTTGACCCAGCTGTGTTTCTATTGGGCTTAGATGCCAAAGAGATCTTAGAGGAGGGAAAGGGACCCACATATGCAAGAATGTTTGTGGCAGCCCTTTTTGTAGTGGCTAGAAACTGGAAACTCAAGGGATGCCCATCAATTGGAGAATGGCTGAATAAATTATGGTATATGAATGTTATGGAATATTATTGCTCTGTAAAAAACGACCAGCAGGACGATTTCAGAGAGGCCTGCAGTGACTTGCATGAACTGATGCTGAGTGAAATGAGCAGAACCTGGAGATCATTATTCACGGCAACAACAGTACTATATGATGATTAATTCTGATGGACATGATTCTCTTCAACAATGAGATGTTTCAAACCAGTTCCAGTTGTTCAGTGAAGAAAGCCATATACATCCAGGGAGGGGCCTGTGGGACCTGAGTGTGGACCACAACATAGCATTTTCACACACTCTATTAATATTTTCTTGCATTATGTTTTCCTTGTCAGGTTTTTTTTTTTCCTGTAGAACCGATTTTTCTTGTACAGCAAGATAACTGTATAAATATGTATACACATATTTGATTTGTCAAATATTTTAACATAATTAACATGTATTAGACTATCTGCCATCTAGGGGAGGGGATGGGGGTAGGAGGGAAACATTTGTAACAGAAAGCTTTGCAAGGGTCAATGTTGAATAAATTTTTAAAAATTACCTATGCAAAAAAAAAAGATTTCTTTTTGACTTAAAAAAAAAAAAAAGAATTGATCATCATATAGTCTTGTTGTTGCCATGTATAATGATCTGGTTCTGCTCATTTCACTCAGCATCAGTCCATGCAAGTCTCTCCAGGCCTCTCTGAAATTGTCCTGCTGGTCGTTTCTTTTTTTTTTTTTAATAAAGCTTTTTATTTGCAAAACATGTGAGTGACCTTTCAACATTGACCTTTGCAAAAAAAACTTTTTTTTCCCAAGCTTTTCCTTTCCCTCCCCCTGCCCCCCACCCCTAGATGACAGGTAATCTAATACATGCTAGATAGGATAAATTATATGACAAATACAATACATGTATACATATCTATACAGTTATCTTACTGCACAAGAAACATCAGATCTAGAAAGAGAAGAAGAAAAAAAAACAACCTAAGAAGGAAAACAGAATGCATGGAAATATTCACAGAAAGCATTAAAATGCTGTGTTGTGGTTCACTCTCAGTTCCCACAGGCCTCTCTCTGGATGTATATGACTATCTTCATTGCAGCACAACTGGTTTGAATCACATCATTGTTGAGGAGAACCATGTCCATCAAAATTGATCATCGTATAGTCTTGTTGCTGTGTATAATGTTCTCCTGGTTCTGCTGATTTCACTCAGCATCAGTTCATGCAAGTCTCTCCAATCCTCTCTGAAATCCTCCTGTTGGTCATTTCTTACAGAGCAATAATATTCCATAACATTCATATACCATAATTTATTCAGCCATTCTCCAATTGATGGGCATCTTTTCAATTTCCAGTTTCTTGCCACTACAAAAAGGGCTGCCACAAACATTTTTGCACATGTGGGTCCCTTTCCCTTCTTCAAAATCTCTTTGGGATATAGGCCCAGTAGAAACACTGCTGGGTCAAAGGGTATGCACTGTTTGATAACTCTTTGCTGCTGGTCGTTTCTTATAGAACAATAATATTCCATAACATTCATATACCATAATTTGTTCAGCCACTCTCCAATTGATGGGCATCCCTTCAGTTTCCAGTTTCTAGCCACTACAAAAAGGGCTGCCACAAACATTCTTGCACATGTGGGGCCCTTTCCCTTGTCTATGATTTCTTTGGGATATAAGCCCAATAGAAACACTGCTGGGTCAAAGGGTATGCACAGTTTGATAACCTTTTGAGCATAGCTCCAGATTGCTCTCCAGAATTGCTCTCCAGCTCCACCAACAATGTATCAGTGTCCCAGTTTTCCCACATCCCTTCCGGCATTCGTTATTATCTTTTCCTATCATCTTAGCCAATTTGACAGGTATGTAGTTGTATCTCAGAGTTGTCTTAATTTGCATTTCTCTGATCAATAGTGATTTGGAGCACCTTTTTATATGACTAGAAATAGTTTTAATTTCATCATCTGAAAATTGTCTGCTCATATCCTTTGACCATTTATTGATTAGAGAGTGGCTTGAATTCTTATAAATTCGAGTCAATTCTCTATTTTAGAATGAGGCCTTTATCAGAATCCTTAAATGTAAAGATGATTTCCCAATTTATTGACTCCCTCCTAATCTTGTCTTCATTAGTTTTGTTTGTACAAAAACTTTTGAATTTAATATAATCAAAATTATCTATATGGTGTTCAATTAAGAGTTCCAGTTCTTTGAACACAAATGATGGAATTGAATTGTGATAGGCACTGCCACTTAATTGGTGGAAGCAGTGCCAGCCCTGCCACCGCAGGAGGGTCTTTGTTGTTTGGATCCTTCGCAAACTGCTGTTCATCTCGGAATCTCGGTTTCCTCATCTCTATGATGGAGCTAATAATCACACCCAGCTCCCAGGGTGATTGGGAGGATCATTCAGTCAGATAACAAATGTGAAACCCTTTGCAAACTTTGAAACACCACACAAAAGAACAACTATTACTATTGTCATCTCTGTTGTTGCTGAGTTTCTGTGTAGGCCCAACGATGGGCTGACTGTGTTACCAGAGGCCTAGTAGCTAAGCTTGACCAGTTGTATTGCCAGAAAGTTGACCACAGGGAGGTAGATTTTTTCAGCAGCAATTCCCAGAAGCTAACTTTTAGGATATTAGAGAACTCACAAGTTGCTTCAGGGGAGAAGTACCCATACAGAGATAACCATAAATCCTCCAAGTAAATTGGAAGTAATAATGTTGTATTATTGTTCCTGTTTCTCACCTGTGAAAATCTGATCTATCTCCAGAGTAGAAAACTAGATCTAATGTGATCCCTACATAACACGTATGCTCTTACTCAATTTTTATTTTTTATTTTATTTATTTTATTTTTATTTTTAATTTTAATTTAAAAAAATTTTTTTATTTGCAAAACATATGTATGGGTAATTCTTCAACATTAACCCTTACAAAGCTTTCTGTTACAAATTTACCCCCCCCACTCCCCTCCCCTCCCCTAGATGGCAGGATATCCACTACATGTTAATTATGATAAAATACTTGACAAATTGAATATATGTATACATATTTCCACCCTTATAATTGTTGTGTCTTACTCAGTTTTTAAAATGTGAAACACATTTTTATGCAGAAATTAAGCCTCAACTTGTGGAAGTTTGTGAAGAGAATATTTTCACCACATCAAAGTGATAGGTATAGAATTTCTGGAAACAAGGTAGAAAAGTGATGAAACTTTTCTGGGAGTGCCATGTTTGGGAGAATATATTTTAGTTTCTGTTTCCTCCTCTGTAAAATGACAGAGTTGAACTAGATGACCTAGCTGAGGAATCACTTCCTGCTAGAGCCTGGGTCCTATGAACCTGTTACAGACCAAGATACCTACTGATCTGCTTTATGGCCTCACCATGTCTTGACAACAAGTTATTGCACTATTGATGTTCCAGGGATGATTCACTATCATTAACTTTGGTGCAATATCTTTGATCTAAAATTCTTTAAGTTCCTTTCCCTCGTCTTAATTATGAAGAAATTGGAGGTAAAATAAGATGATACTGAAGAATTCCCAATTGCCTGGTGGATTCTGGTATCTAACATGGTTAGGTGTTCATGCTGCTCAGTTAGAAACTGAGAAAAGGTGGAAGTTGTGTTTATTTTGTAGTTAATGGAGGCGGGGGAGAGTGACCCTTCTCAAATTTTGGCCTTGAAGCTGAGACTTTAAGCTTAACCACTGATAACCAAGAAACCTGAAGGAGTAGGAGCACACTCTCTTTTATCACTAGTCAGGTGTTGTCTCTTGAAAGTTGTCACCTTATTATTTGTGGCTTGATACATATATAGAACTGTCCTGCTTTTAAGCAAAGGAGAAAAATATTGTTTTCAGGTGACTCATGCAGTGATGTCATAGGTTACCATTCAGTCAGCTTACCAAACCATTGCATAAGTACTTGAGGTGATAGACACAGTCTAATAGTTTTCCAGGAGAGCTCCTGTGGTCAGAGATTCAGAGCTGGAGGACTCCCACAGTCATTAAGTTTTTCTGAGCCTAGTGTACAAGTCTGGTTCAGAGATGCAGTTAGGGACTCAGTCTGCAAGACAGTTGAATTTCATTGTCTGATTATGCAAACTTAGTAGGTAGTTTTTTAAGTCTATGAATTGTAATTTGCTCAAGCTTTTAACACTTAGATCTTCTAGCAGTGATTATTTATTCCCTCTGCTCCTTAAGCTCTGTCTATTCTTGTTAAGTGATGTGTTCATTTAAAAATTGATTACCTTCAGCTTTTTTTCTAGTTATGCTTTCAAGAAATTCTCTGCCCATAGAACAGAGTGGTATGAGTCTAATAAAAATTTGACTTCTGGATCATAGGTAGCTAAAAAGTTTTGCTTTGACAATTATAGGGCTTGTTTGCCAGTAAAAAAGGAAAGATGCAGAGGAATTGTAGAGAAAAGACTTAAGAGATTGCTATCATTTTCTGAAAAATGAGACAAGAGGGGCATAAGCTGAGGCCAGTCTGGATGGTAAGCAAGGAGAAATGTACACTTTTGTCAATAGAGAAGAACCATGACAAGTTTTTGGAAATGTTTAAGGATTTGGCCAAATTAATTCATTGTGATTGGTAGGTGGGCTTACCTAGGACAGAACTGAGCCTAGAACCTTTTCAAGTGTTAGGAGCCAGAAATGTGGTTTAAAAATAGCCATTTTGTGCCTAGATCTTAGTTATTCTCTCTCTTTATAGGAAAGACTTAGTTGATTCAAACAGAAGCACAATATACAAACAGCAATCTGTATTGTCCCTTCCAAAGACATCACCTTTGGAGGCCAGGCACCTATTCCAATAATAGTAATATAACTTAAAATGGTTTTTGAAATTCATCCTATGGACAAACTTTAGAACTTTTAGAAGTTGCATCACATTCTTTCTTCAGTGGTGGCAAGTGTGTGTTTATCCTGTGAGGGTAGATTTGATTTTGGGGAAATAGCTCAAAGTTTAGTGAATAAATTGAAAGGAAATGGTGTTTTTTGGTAAACAGTGAGGTTGGCTTATGAGCTAGTCTTGAAATTGGTTGATTTTTGTAGGATTTAGAGTTTAAAGGGATCTTAGAAATAGACCATATAGCCTGATCTTATTGTTTTCTTAAAGGAGAACCCAAGAAATCATGGCTTGCCTAAGATCTCACAGATATAAAAGAGCAAAGCATAAGGACATGTGATTCCAAATTCCTCTGACTTGCATCAGCTCGTGACTGTGAGGATGGTTCCAAAGAAGTAAATCCCAATATGTTTTGAGTATCCTCAGATTACAAAATATTAGTGGTGGAAGGGACCTGAGATATATCCTTGTGAGTCCTACACCATCGTTTAACATCGGAGATCTTGAAGAAGAATGGCCTGAAGAAATGGCCCTTAAGCGGGGGCAGGGGGGAACGACACATCCATCTCCAGCACATTTCATGTTTGATTTGGAATAAACATGTCATGTCCCAAGGTAGCAGTCCTTGTTATGTGTAGGAGATTTTGGATAGAAGAATTTGGAGAAGTTTGTCTAAAAAACAAATTTTAAAATGTGTCATTTCTTTATAGTGGCACCTTGTATATTTGTTCCAGTTGCCAGCCGCTACCTACACTAACCTGGTTAAGAATTCTCAAAGATCTTGTAGTTAGCAGAACATGTTAGGCCCTGCCTTCTGCCCAGTGGCACTTGGTGTTTTGAAAAGAACATTGAGTAAGAAGACCTGGAGGCTTGGATACATACTTTTCTATTTGATTGTCAGTGTGGCCTTAGAAAAATCATTTCACTTCTCTGGCCATGTTTCCTCATCTCTAAAGGGGAGTGGCAGAGTGAGAATCCTTGTATTTTATAGAATTGCCATGAGGAATGTTCTGTGCAAATGTCAGAGCTATTATTATTATTGTTGTTATTATTATTATTTTATCCTCTCTCATATGTGTTTGCTTCTTCCTACCACTTTGCATATTACTAGTCCAAAAAAAAAACCCCATAAGAATCTGCCCCTGTAAAACATTTGAGATACTGGAAAAAGGTTGGCAGATGGGATTGAATTACATCTGTGTATCTGTGCTCTAAGCTGAGGATAAAAGTTAGAGCCTTTTCCTTAAGAAGATGGAAATGTTGTGCAATGATAAATAGAAAACTTTCACCTCAGGGGAAAGGACAGATTTCCAAAGGGAGTTTTCTTTTAAGCCAGGAGTCTTTCAATCAAGTTGCCCTGAAAGAAGCAAAGGGAAATTGGAGCTTATCTGTTTCAAATTGTGGCCGATTCTTTTTCTTTTTAAAAATCAAGTGGATGGGGAGAAGTGGATGTATGAATTACTTCAAGGGCAAAACAGGTGTGTTGGCTTTTCTCTATTATTTGGGATTATTGCATGCTTTTCCTACTTAGAGGTGAGAGTATACTATCATGGAGCACTTTAAAGTTTAAACATTAGTTTACATGGGTGCCAATGGATGACAATCTGGAAGAAGTTAGGACAGTGTTTTTTGGCCAGACAAACTGAGGGGAGCCCTTTTGTGGTAGACAATCTAAAAATTAACCCATTGAATTAAATTAAAAGAAAGGGCCTTTGTATAAAAAGTCCGAAGTCCTACAATTCAAACCCAAATGCTAGTTTCAAACCCATACAAAGTCAGAGAAAGTAACAGGAGGCATATGTCTGTGTTTGGCAGGAGGAAATTGGAATCCCCAAACCCCAGCAGCAAAAATTCAAAGCTCTGGCCTTAGATACTTGATATCATCTTTTGAAACATAAATGCAATTTGCCCCATTTATAATAGAGGCTATTTTTAGTTGACATTTGTGATTTTATGCCTTTGTTTTGTCCCAGTGACGAAGAAGACTCTTGTGTAACATTTATTTTGAACTTTTGGGAAAACTTTCTCTTTTTACTTCTTGTACAGCAGAGATGGTCTTGCTGTTCAGAATGTGAAGTTAAAAGAAAAATGACTTCCCCCCTTTTCCATTTGAGAATTTGTATGTAGTATAATGGCAGTGGGGGCCTATGCCTCAGTTCCCTGTACTGGTCCTTCCCATTGCTTCTTTGAGCTTTTCTGGCCAGTTCACCTTGAGCTACGAGATAGATACAGTCTTCCGAGCTCATTATCAATCTCCTTTGTGCCTAGTCCAGGCAGCAAGCTGATTCAGGGTTTCACTCTCTATCCCAGCTTTCCATTACTTATCCAAGCCTTTTGACAACTCTGTCATTATCTCTACTATCTGTTCTCCTGGGTAATATCACTTTTTTTAATCCTTAATATCTTTGATGGCTTCCTATGCCTGATATTATATGATGCCATTTTTCAGTATGGAATCTTTAAAGGTTTTTAAGAGACATTGTCTTGGCTTAAGAGATGTGTGAATGTATGCTGTGGAAGTGAATGATGTTAGAAGACTAGTGATAACTTTTCTCTTGATTTGAAAACATTTTTGCATGGTGTGTTGACTATCCGTATTTGGATTATTATTATTTTTAAAAATCTCTTTGCGGTAGGCTATGTATCTGGTATTCTTGATTCCAAAATGTAGAATGAATTTGATCTTAGCAATGTTTTTATAAGCCTACTTTTCCTGATAGGTACTGTTAATTTTATTTTTTCAATATCAAATTATATCATATAAATATCATCTGTCCCTGCTACCACTTTATTTCAGGCCCTCATTGCCTCTTTCGTGAATTTTGCCTGAAAAACTAACAGTCACCCCTCCTCCTCCTGTCTCCTCTCCAGTCCCTCCTAGAGAGCATAATCAAATAGTCTTGCAATGCCCTAGGCTGGCCTGATCCCCCTCCCTTCTCAGAAATCCTTAGTGATGCCACCTGCCCATAGCAGAGAAGTCAGACTCTGTCCTTCCCCGGATGTCTTTGGCTTTTGCTGACTCATCCTTTCATCTTAGTCTCTCCTGCCTCTGCAAGTTCCCAGGCCTGGAATGCTCTTCCTTGTGGCTTTCTTCTGAGCCCAGCAGCCACTTGAACCAAAAAGAAGCCCTCCTTCATCACTGCCCATTCCCCAACCCTAGCTGAAAGAGAGATCTTCTCTCTGCCTCAGATTTTTGTATAGCCCCTTTGCCTGATTTTCTTTTGCCCTTATTGAGTTACACTTTTTATGATACTGACTTGTATATTCATTCATTGATTTTAAAATAACACTAAGTGCTTTGCATTTACAAAGCTCTGAGCTTGGCCAGGAGACAAGGGAGATGAGGTCAAACCCTGCTCTCAAGGGACTTCCAGTTTACCCAGAACATATTGGGTATATGCAGAGCTCTGACTATAGTCATTCGAATGCTCAGTAAAGCTCCAATGGTGCCTTATTAACTGCCTCATGGATCAAATACAGCCATCCCCCAAATCTTAGTAGAGGCTTTTGGAATACTCTGTACAAATTCTTCTATTTGCATTTTAAAGCCCATCACAGTCTGGCTCCAACCCACCTTTCTAGCCCGTCTCTATGATTCCTCTTCCCATACTCTGTGGTTTTACCACAGACACATACAATGTTCATCTTTCATCTCCATGCCATTGCAGTGGTTTTCTCCCATGTCTGGATTGTAGTCCTTCCTGACTTCTGCCTCTCATTTCATTCAGAGTTTATCTCAAGATAAATACCTTCTACATGAGGCCTTTTCTGGTCCCCCAGCTTCTTGTCATTCCTCCCGCCTCCTCCAAAAAAATTTTTTTCTTGTATATATTTTGCTTAAATGTATTTTGTAGATATGTTTTCTCCCTTAGTAGAATGTAATTTCCTTGAGAGTAGAGACTGATTTTTGACTTTGTTGTCCCTATGCCTCCCACAGCATTTGGAACTTAGTAGGCTCTTCATGAATGCTTGTTCTTTGTGTGGTACAAAGGCAAGTGTGGTTAATGAAACTATGAAGAACTTGGAGAAGGGAGAAATTAAGCTTTGGGAAGAGTTCTTCCAGCAGGAAGCACCAGAATTGAACCTTAGGGAAATAAGGTACTTCAGCATGAGATGGGTAAGGGAAGGTGAGTTCTTTCTAGGAATGGGATCAGCATGAGCAACGATCTGAAGACACAAGGGTGGGATAAAAATAGGAGAGAGGAAATAGTCTGTCAAGAATGTCAACTATCTGAAAAGGAGCAAGTAGCTAGAAACCAGGAGCCAGATTATAGAAGGCTTTGAGAGAGCAACAATTCCCATTTTATTGTTAATCGGGAGAGTCCCTTTTCTTGCTGTGTTAGGAAGATTACTCAGAGGTAGATTGGAGAAGAAATAGGCTAGATACAAGGACATTAGAGTTAGTCCACTTTTATGATAGGTGAGAAGAGATGGGGATCTGAGAAGGGGCATTTGTAGTTGGAGATGGGAAGAGGGAAGCAGTGTGAGAGATTGTGGACACCGACTTCTTCAAGGGGGTTAGCCTGAGTGCCTGGGAGGGCGGCACTGCCAGCAACAGATAGAACAAAGGGATGTGTCTGATTCCCCCCATCAGATTCTTGCAAAAGTCTCTTGTGTTTGGGGGCAGTGCCTGCTTCCCTGTATTCTCTTCTCCATTATTTTGCTCATTCTGGCAGTTCTCCTTGTCTTCTCTGCTCAGCATCTCTCCTCTGAAATATTCTTCACCTGGAAGACTCAACACCATTCCTCAGTGTGTGTATAAAACCACTTCTTCCTTTTTACTTGAAAAGGAAGTTTGTGTCAAGTGTGCCTCTTTTTGTTTATTCAATATTTTCAGTTCTCATTTTATTTTTTATTCCTTCCTCACCTCTCATATCTAGTCAATTTACCCCCATTTTGTTGGTTCTATCATAGAGATGTTTCTTATGCCCCTTTCCCTTGTCCCTATTAGAGTAGTAGATTCACTTCACTAATACATCTGAACCATTCAAAGTGTCCCAATCACTCTTTCTGACTTCCTTTCTTCTATTACTTTCTAGTCAGGTCCTCATGCTGACTCCAGACTCATCTTCCTTATGCCTAGGTCAGGTTATCAACCCCCTGTTCAGATTCCCTCAATCAAAGCTATCCTAGATCTGGCTCGGCTTTATCTCCTCCTACTTACTCCTTTTCCAAATTGCCTCCAGTTCTGGAGTTTTTGACCAACAAACAGAACCACCTCTTGTTTCCTGAATCTGCTCTGGTTTTTCCTACTTTTCTGCTTTTTCTCAGGCTGTTCCTTAGTCTGCAGTGTCCTCCCTCCCCTTCTTCACCTGTTGAAATTTTGTGCATTCTTTACATTCCAATGCAGATGCTACTTCTTCTAAGAAGATTTCCTGGATTTCCCCATACCCCATCAATAATGATCAGTTTCCCCTTTAGCACTTGTGCTTATCTAATGCACTTACTATATATTATTTAATGTGGCATCTCCCAACTAAGCTGTGAGCTGCAGGAGTTTGGAAATAGTGTCTTATCTAAACTCTTTTCCTCCCGTGTTCTAGTCTTGTCTAAGTAAAAGCATAGCAGGAGGCTGATAATTAAAAGCAAAAATAGAAAATAGTCCCTGCCCTCCAAAAGCTTATGTGATATAGGGCAATATCATAAGTAAACTAATTAGTGTCTGCATGGTCCTTTTGAGAAGGAGAGGAAGAGCATTGACTAAGAAAGGGTCAGAAAAGCTGCCCCTTGAAGATAGTGCATGAACTGAGCCTCCCCCAGTGCCTTGGATAGTGTTGACACAAAGGCCTGTTGAAATGAATCACATTCCTAGCTTTTCGAGGATAAGGGATTATTTTTCATCAGGAAAATCGTCAGGATCTTGCATACTACTGCTGAATGCAATTGTAAAGTTGTATTGAATAATAGCAAACATGACTATAATATAGAACAATATATTTAGATTAAATTGGTTGAGGCACCTGCATGAGTTTGGAGAACTAGCCTTTTCAAAAACTTTTATCACCTCTTTTCAATATTTGTTCTTCTGCCATTCTTACTGAAAAACTCTTACATATATGCAAGGAGTTTCCTATGGTCAAAAGTTACTCTGCAATGAGATTGTTGTTTTCTTCCCCCCTCCCCCCCCGCCCCCTCTGGCTCCCAAATGCCACACTTTGTTCTTGACAGTAAAGATAACTGTTGTCTCAAGTAGACACTTCCATTAGCCTTTTAGACTGGGATTTAATTTTAAAACCTGTCTACCTCTTGGTTATGTGCTAAAGGATGTTTTCCTGTAACTGTTTGCACTGGGAAGTATGAGAAAGACAACCTAAAGAATGTGGAGTTTGGATGTTGGACTAAGTAATTCATTGTGATTCTGTGGGAAGGGCAACAATTGAACCCAATTTTAAATTCAAGGACTTTTGGCCCCTCAAGTTCAGTTCAGTTAGTTATTTACCTATGTTATCAAGTAGAGCAATCTTAGAGGTGAACTTCCTCATTCCTAATATAAAGCCCTTGAGAGACTAGACTGATAACTCTGGTGAAGCCAGTGGGATAAGTTTCTTTGATTACTTCTGAGTTTTTAATAACATTAAAGAAGCTGTGTGATCTAACAGCTAGAGGCCATCAGGAATGCCTGAGTTTAGTCCTGTTCCTCACAAGCCCTGGCTAGTCACAGACCTCATGGGCCCAAGACCATCAGTCACAGATCACGTGCAAATGGCATGGATAGAGGTAGCATTTACTTATGCTAAATGTTTGTATGTTTGTATGACACAGGAAACATTAGAGGGCAGTGGGAAAGCAAGTCATGGGGAAATGGATCTTTTTTTTTAATCTTTAGTTTTAAAATGATTTTGTGATTAAGGGGAGAAGGTATTAGAGCTGCTTAAAATGAATTTTCAGTATCACTTGATTAAAAAAAAAAAAAACTTACCCTCTCCTATTCCCAATAAAAACTCCTTTTGGATGATATATCCTACCTACTGGCTAATTTCTGCCTTTTTCAACTTCATTTTATTTATAATATTGGAGGGCCAGGATGCTGGAATCCTTTTTATAGTTCTAGTGTAAAGGGAAAGAGTCCTGTGTTAGATAAGATTTTTGACTTCCAATAGTGGAGTTTCAGGAGATGTGATTTGACCCAGTATGTAACTGAATCCATGTATCCGTGTCATAATGGTTTATGTTCCAATGAAATTCTAATCTACTTCTTAGAAAGTGATATTATTGTATCTTTTGGGTCTTTTTGCTAGTGGATGATTGATTCATGCAGTGTTTACTGAGAACTTACGAGGCACTTGTGCTGAGCCTTGGGGGGAAAAAAAGCAAAAACATCTTGTTCACCTTGTAGTAGGGAGAGGTCATGCAAAGAAATGATGTGACATGTACACAGAAACCTATATGTTAGAAAGTGATGTATAATCTGGAGCATGACAGGTGTGAGCAAGGGATTATCAGGGGGAAAATATGCATATTAATAGCTTAGACTGTGATAAAGAACTAAGATGTGGTGGGATGACCACCAGGGAAGTAGAAGGAACTCAGTGGTGAGTGTCAGCAACCAAGTCGAAATGCTTTTCCTTACAACTTGGATCAGCTGGCACAGGGCACTGGCCAGTTTGGCCCTCAAAGGCCTTAGCTATCAAATGAAGGGGTTAGACTTCTTCATGTCTGATATTCCTTCTGATCCTATCCAGTTTCATGGTAGAGGTGGTTTCTAAGCTGAGTGTAAGGAAAACAAGGATTTATATATATATATATATATACATATATATATATATATAGCTTTTTATTTACAAAACATATGAGTGATTTTTTCAACATTGACCTTTGCAAAAACTTTTTTTTCCCAAGCTTTTCCCCTCCTTCCCCCCATCCCCCACCCCTAGATGACAGGTAATCTAATACATGCTAAATAGGATAAATTATATGACAAATACAATACATGTATACATATCTATACAGTTATCTTACTGCACAAGAAACATCAGATCTAGAAAGAGAAGAAGAAAAAACAACCTAAGAAGGAAAACAAAATGCATGGAAATATTCACAGAAAGCGTTAAAATGTGAAAACAAAGATTTTTTGAGGCCCATTAGAAAATATAATGAAGTTATTATTAAATTAAAAAATTCTGGCATTGAGATGGAAATAGTCAAAGATGCTATCCAATCCAATAATCATGAATTATGTTCATTGTTCTGTTTTGTTAAACCGCACAGTACGAAAAATGTAATGTAGAATGATGTTCTCTATAGTATTTTTTTAAATGATTATCCAGAATGCCAAAATTAGAAGGAAAGCAGAAAGCAGATATTGCTGATAAAAGCTTCATTTCTCAATATATAGAGAATTGAGTCGAATTTATAAGAATACAAGTCATTTCCCAATTGATAAAAGGTCAAAGGATATGAACAGATAGTTTTCAGATGAAGAAATTAAAGCTTCTATAATCATGTGAAAAAAAATGCTCTAATTTACTATTGATTAGAGAAAGACAAATTGAAATAACTCTGACACCACTTCATACCTGTCAGATTGGCTAAGAAAACAGAAAAGGAGAATGATATAGGAGATGATAAAAAGAGAAAGCATAAATGATAAAGGAGGGAGGGGATATAGGAAAATTGGGATACTAATGAAGTATTGGTGGAGTTATGAACTGAGACCCATTCTGGAGAACAGTTTGGAACTATACTCAAAAGGCTATAAAACTCTGCATACCCTTTGCTCCAGCAATAACATTACTAGGTCTATATCCTAATTTTTTTTTTAAAAGGTGAAAGGATCTATGTATGCAAAAATATTTATAGCAGCTCTTTTTGTGGTGGCAGAGGTTGGAACCTGAGGGGATATTCATCAATTAAAGAGTAGTTGAACAAGTTGTAGAATATAGTTGTGATAAAATATTAATTGTGCTGTAAGAAATGATGATCAGAAAAACTTGGAAAGATTTCTATGAACTGATACAAAATAAAATGATCAGAACCAGGAAAACATAGATAGTAGCAGCAATATTATAAGGATAATCAAGCGTGAACGACTTAGCCATTTTCAGCAATACAGTTCAAGATAGTTTTAAAGGACTTAATGATGAAAAATGCTATGCACTTTGAGACACAGAACTGATGGAGTCTGAAAACATATCAAAGCCTGCTATTTTTTCACTTTTTTTAATGTTTTTTTTTTTGGCCTATGTTTTTTTTTTTTTTCCACAGCATGACTAATATGGAAATATGTTTTGCATGATTGTATTTATATATAACCTACATCAGATTGCTAGTTGACTCAGGGAAGGTCCAGGAGAGGGAGGGAGAGAATTTGAAACTCAAAATTTCCCCCCCAAAAAATGATAAAAATTGTTTTGTGTAATTGGGAAAAAATAAAATATTATTTTCAAAAAAGAAAATTATTATCCTTTTTACAAAATCACCTAGTTAGTATTGATTGATGATAACTTTCAGTTTAGTTAAATGTGAAAGATGCAAACCCCTTTTTTATTTTCACTGAAGTGTAACAATAGATTAATATAGAACTACCTCATTTTATCCAACATTCTTGGGAAATTGGGTGTTTCACATAAAGGAATTTTTTTTTATATAATTGAATTTTTCCCTGTTTGTTGCCAGAGCTTTTAAAATTATAATCTTTTTGTATAACAAATCTTTCTAAAATGTATAATTAATTATGCCCCCTTTCCTCCTAGAAGAAAGGTAGGAAAAGGTAGGGACTACTAAAATAGAATATTGTAGATAATTGTCAAAATCTGATCCCTTTTTCAGATTTTTTACTTAATTGGTTTTTTGACACTAGGGATGATTCAATCTGGAAGGGGAAAGGTTGAGATAATTGATTTTAATGCAAAAGGCATCAGTAAGATGTATTTTAAATACCTCCTGCACTAAACTGAAGTTATTCAACATAATTTAACCTTTTCTTTATGATTCAAGATCATAATACAGAACATTAATTCAATGAACATTTATTAAGTACCTATTATATATCAGGCACTGTGGTATGCCATGGTGATAGTGACAAAAATGATTGTCCTTAACCTTAAAGACTTAGGTTGGAGAGAGAAGTTGTAGGGGAGACAGGCAAGGGCAATTGACAGAGACAGACAACTGAACACAAAGAAATTATGGGGGTGCAGGGAGTGAGATACATTGGTTTCCTTAGGTGTTGTTTCACTGTGTAGGACTATATACACCAAACTGAATGGCCTTAGACTTTCCTAAAAGTCCCCCCAACCTGATCTCCTTCATGGGCCTGGTTCTTTGTCTCTCTGTTGACCTTGTTCAAGAAATACATATGAACAAATTTAACAGGAATCCTCTCCAGCTACATATCACGTGGTTTACTTCAGAGTTTCTTAACCTGGGGTTTATGAATTTTTTTCAAAAAGATTTTTATAATATTTCAATATAATTGGTTTTAGAACCTTTTATATTTTATTTGAGATATTAAATAACCTGGTATTTCACAAGGTGTGGGACTCCATAGGCTTCCTCAGATTGTCTGCCAAAGGAGGGACCCAAGACAATCAATACAGTGGCCTCTATACTTAGGCACAAACTCCGTCATAAATAGAGACTTTTTTGAACTTTACCCAGAACATTTCCTAAGATATTGGGGAATATATCTCTGTTCAGTACCTTCCTTGATGTTGTAATCTGTAGCTCAGAACCCTAACTTCTGGGCTCACATGATGTGGTCCAGGTGTGGGGAGGACAGAAGTGCCAAAAAATGTATATACATATATGTGTATGTATGTGCATATGCATATCTTTATGGTTTGTTAAACTTCTATGCAGATTTGCTTTGGAGAGAGATCAGAATAATTTAAATATAATTCATATCTAGGTTTCCACAAATGTGAGTAAAAGGCTTTCCTTTCTTAGGGAAATGAAGTGGCAAAGTTCTCTGTATAAACACTGAAAATGAAGATTAATGGAAATCTTCACAAAAAATGCAAAACTATCCTAAGGGGCTCACAGTAGCCCATAAACAATCAGTTCATTTCTCCCTTCTCTCTGGCAAGGCCCACTTTTCCCAGGGATATGTGCAGTCCCCCAGACTAAGTACCTCCCTGTGGTTTGGATTTAACCTTGCAAGAGAAGCAAAGGGTTGCAATTCTTGGATGTTTCATTGAGACCTCTTTTCACCCAATGACTCATGCAAGCTGCCAGCCTTTTGCTACTGCCCTACCAGGAGGAAACTTGGGCTTGGGAGAAATGTAGCCCACTTCCCATCCGATCTGCACCGAAAAAATAATGCAGGGTTGTAGTGCAGGGCAACAAGGAGCCTCTGGTCCCTTTTTCATTGTGGCTTTGTCCCCTTGTGGAGCTGCCAGTAGCCTCCATACTCCTTTCCTCTAAGAGACTGGTCATACCCAGAAAAGTCATCTTCTCTCTCTCTGAGAGTTTGTACTGCCTAGCATTCTATCCCTTTTCTTCTTCAGCCCAGGGGACTGAGGTTCAGAAATTCCCTTCACTAGAACTTAGAATTCTTATCTTTCTTGCTGCCATGTGATTTAGAGAACAGCTTCTCAAACGTGGGTTGTGATCCTATATGGGGTCTCATAATTGAATTTGGGATCGTGAAATTATGACTTATCAGTAAATGTTTGATTTGTGTGCCTTTTTATATACCTATATACCTGGGATCACTTAAAAATTTCTCAGACAAAAAAGGGTTGTGAGTAAAAAACGTTTCAGAAGCTCAGATTTAGAGCATGTGTACCCCAACTGCTACCCCTCCAAGATGGGTCTTAAGTACCCCAGACCCAGGAACTCTCACTATATTGCAGCTGCTTCTTCCAGGATTTATTATTTCCCAGGGACCAAAAAATTCTCTTAGTTGCCTCTGCTCAGAAAAGAGAAAAGGGGGAAAACGATCTGATGTTCTGGTAAAAAAAACTTCTTATAGACCGACTCCAAGAAGGACTCCACCCTCTACAGCCTGTTCCACAATAATAACAACAGTATCTCCCATTTATGTAGTGATTTGTGGTTTTGCAGAGTGCTTATAATCTCCCATCTTTATGATGGTAGTGCTGTCAATGTCCACATTTTGCAAATGAGTCAGCTAGCAGGCATTTATAAAAAGCCTGATTTAATGCAAGCCACTCTGCTAAGTTTTGGGGTTCCAGCAGCCGTGGCTGTCTAGAAGCTGATGTTCTAGTTGGGTAGACAGTGGGTGTATTACCAAGTATATTAGTAAGAAAGGTGCAGAAGAAGGGGAGCACCTGGGGGAGAATGTGCCAGAGGGGGCTCCAGCCCAGGGGGGATTTGAGCTGAAGCTGGAAGGACAGAGCATCCTAGGAATGTAGCCAGAGGCAAAGAGGGCACCCACAGGTGTCATGATCATGGAAAAGTAAGAAGGAAAGATGGGGAATGATATGCCCCTGGCTCTTAGGTCTAAATCCTGCCTATAATGCACATTGTTTTATGATCTTGAGCAAATCACCTTTTGGAGCCTGGCTGTCTTTTTCTCTTTAATGAGGGGGTTGGACTAGATAATCTCTGAGGTCCCTTCCAGCTTTTGCTATACCCTGTGTTCAATGAGACAACAGTTTTAGTCCCTTCAAGGAGGTATCCATATAGAACTGCTCTCAAAGTCCCAAACAAAAGTTAACCACTCTTAAACTGATCAAATGCATTAGAAAGCTACCTTGATCAATCCCCACTTGTTAATCCTCAGCAGATTGCTTATTAGGATTTTCATGTAAGCATGAAATTATTACAGTTTAAAAAAATCTCTCACTCTTGAGGCAAAATCTCGTGAATGCCAGACTCTCTGGGCCTTCCTTCTGTCTTTGTTTAAATAAGAGACCCTTGGCTTGTCCATTGAACCTTTAGCCTCCTGATCATTGAAGTTTTTTGAGTAGTAGAGGGATCCATGACATTAGCTTGAATGGGCCTTCTGTTGTCTTTCCCTCATCTAGTGCTTGTATTTATAGTCCTAGATGGCTGTATTTATAGTCCTGAAAATGTCTATTATTCTTTTTTCTCCAATATTTTCTTATTCAAGCTTCATAGTCCTGATTCCTAAAAGCTTGTTTAGGTTAGATATCCTTTAGCCACATGCTGTTCTTATCAGAAACTGTTCTATTTAAAGACATTTTTTAACAAGCTTGGGGAAGAAATAGAATGAGTAGAACACAGAGTTCTGTGTTTTTAATACAAAATTTGCTCAAGAATGGGTTCTATTCAGTTAGTATTATCAAGTGATAGACAATCTACACCCTCAGAAGGTATGTCGTAGTTTATATTGCGACTTTATGATTTCAAGAACTATGATCAGTTCTATTGTGGTTCCTTTATGATTATTTACTGTTCATCCTTCCAGATTTGGCTAGCCTATTTCTTTCAACCTATTTCCTATTTAATTAAATGAAACATTTTAAACTTCTGCAGTTAATCTGGACTCCTACCCATAAATATGGTTTGGAGGCTGTATTTTTTCCCCTTGCCAACCCACAAAAGATTCTGAGGGTTGGCTTTTATTTGGAACTGGAGATTAAATCTAGTAGATTTAATCTAGTTCTCACAGTGTAGAGATTTGTAGATCTTACTTGGCCTAGTATGCTTTTCCCATTCAATTTCAAGAAAGATACTAATGGGGGAATTTGTTACATTATCAAGTATCCAGAGTTAATTTTAAAGAATGGATTTCTGATCTCTCTAGGCTCCTCAAGTCCTTCTTCTTTATGTGTCTGTGTGTTTTTTTTTTTTTTTTTGTTTTTTTTTTTTTACTAAATTCAAGTTTTTGATACAATTACTTTTTAGTATCTGGCAATGGAAGAGTGAATAGTAAAAAAAAGTACTAAAAGCATATTAGTGAATTATTCATCTAATATAATGACTTCACCTTTTGGGGACAGTCTGGTGAAACAGTGATATCACTAGTGATATGATTGGTGAAGCAATCTCAGAATATCTTTAAATGCACAAAATAAAATGCATAGGATACAAAGGATACAAAATCAGTTATATTGAAATGTAGTTACAATGTTTTTTTTAAAAGTTCATGAACACCAGATTAAGAACTCCTGATAATCTCTAATGACTTACTGTTGATAGAATTTTTGGTTACTCATCAGAGCAATATGAAATTGCAAAGCTGGTAAGAATAACCAAAGTTTATGGATTTTTCAAAAAGCTTTTTATTTTCAAAACATATTTTCAACATTCACTCTTGAAAAACCTTATGTCCACTTTTTTTTCTCCCTCCTTTCTCTCTACCCCCTCTCCTAAATGGCAAGTAATCCAATATATGCTAAACATGTGCAATTCTTCTATACATATTTCTACATTTATCATGCTGCTCAAGAAAAATCAGATCAAAAAGGAAAAATGAGAAAGAAAATAAAATGCAAACAAACAACAACAGCATAGGTGAAAAGACTATATTATGATCCATGTTCAGTTCCTATAGGCCTCTCTCTGGATGCAGATAGCTCTCTTCATCACAGTCTATTGGAATTGGCCTGAATCACCTCATTGTGGAAAAGAGCCACATCAATCAGAATTAATCATTGTATAATATTGTTGTTGTTGGTTACAATGTTCTCTTGCTTCTGTTCACTTCACTTAGCATCATTTTATGTAAATCTTGCCAGGCTTTTCTGAAATCATCCTGCAGATCATTTCTTTTCTTTTTTAAAAAAAATTATTAATACTTTTTATTTGCAAAACATATGTATGGGTAATTCCTAAACATTAACCCTTACAAAGCTTTCTGTTAAAAATTTTTCCCCCCTACTCCCCACCCCTCCCCTATATGGCAGGATATCCACTACATGATAATTATGTTAGAATACTTAAGAAATCGAATATATGTATAGTTATTGCATCATTTTTTAAATTTTATTTGCATAACATATGTGTGGGTAATTCTTCCACAATAACCCTTACATAGCTTTCCGTTACAAATTTTCCCCCCAACTCCCCACCCCTCCCCCAGGTGGCAGGATATCCACTACATGTTAATTATGTTAAAATATTGGCAAATCGAATATATGTATACATATTTCCAAACTTATCATTGTTGTGCAAGAAAAATCTTATCTATACAAACGATATATCAGATAAAGGAAACACAATGTAAGCAAACATCAATCAAAGAGTATGAGAATGTTATGTTGTGGTCCACATTTCACATCCCTCTCTCTGGGTGTATATGGCTTTCTTCAGTGAACAATTGGAGGTGGTTTGAAACATTTCATTGTTGAAGAGAGCCATGTCCATCAGAATTGATTGTCATATAGTACTGTTGTTGCCGTGTATAATGATCTCCTGGTTCTGCTCATTTCACTCAGCATCGGTTCATGCAAGTCTCTCCAGGCCTCTCTGAAATCATCTTGCTGGTCATTTCTTACAGAACAATAATATTCCATAATATTCATATACCATAATTTATTCAGCCATTCTCCAATTGAAGGGCATCTATTCAATTTCCAGTTTCTAGCCACTACAGAAAGGGCTGCCACAAACATTCTTGCACATGTGGGGCCTTTTCCTTCCTTTATGATTTCTTTGGGATATAAGCCCAATAGAAATTGCATCATTTTTTTTATGCAGGAGAAATCGTATCTACAAGAAAGAGTAATCCGATAAAGGAAATACAATGCAAGCAAACCTCAATAGAGAACATGAAAATGCTATGTTGTGGTCCACATTTCACATCCCTCTCTCTGGGTGTATATGGCTCTCTTCACCGAACAATTGGAACTGGTTTGAAGCATTTCATTGTTGAAGAGAGTCATGTCCATTAAAACTGATCCTCATATAGTATTGTTGTTGCTGTGAATAATGATCTCCTGGTTCTGCTCACTTCACTGAGCATCAGTTCATGCAAGTCTCTCCAGTCCTCTCTGAAATCGTCCTGCTGACCGTTTCTTACAGAACAATAATATTATATAACATTCATATACCATAATTTATTCAGCCACTCTCCAATTGATGGGCATCCATTAAGTTTCCAGTTTCTAGCCACCACAAAAAGAGCCTGCAGATAATTTCTTAATAGAACAATAATTTTCCATAGCATTTATATACCATAATTTATTCAGCCATTCTCCAATAATGGGCATCCACTCAGTTTCCAGTTTTATGGGGTTTTTTTGAAAAAGGAAAAAATTAAGGAGTACCCCAAAAGCCTGTCCTATGAGGAAAGCCAGTTTTACAAGACAGAACCATTAGGGTTCTCCTTTCTAAAAGAAAGTAGAAAAAAGAAAGTATCAAATTTTGGGATGCAAAAATTTTCCTAGGTAATTGTTCTCTGCTTAGCTTATTTAACCTTAAAACCCACATTTTGGATTCAACAAGACATTTCTGGTGTGTCTAGGGAAAAGAAAGTAAGAAATACAGTTTTGATTGGCTAGAGATCTCACCAGTGCTTTTTATTTTTCTCTTGACATTTAGTTTCATTAATAAATGTTTCCTTCATTCCTGCTGACCAAATTCCATAATTAGGGTGCTCAAGCTATCTACTTTATATATCCATAGGAACTACTTTAGCAGCTTGCTTTGTTGGCCTCATTAGTTGATTCAGAATACTCTCTTGGTTTGTTTTTGTTCTTTGAATGCTGTTGTATTTATTATTTAGCTTCTTGGGCCAGTTGACAGTTCTTTTAATTAATTTCTTGACCTCTGAAGTTAGATTTCTCTTGATGATAATAACTAACATTTTAGGATTATGTGCCAGGTGTCGTGTCAAGTCCTTTACAGTTATTATTTCATTTGATCTTCACAACAACCCTGGGAGCTAGGTGTTATTATTATCCCCATTTGATA
The DNA here is from genome assembly GCA_023553655.1 of Myrmecobius fasciatus. Taxonomy (NCBI): domain Eukaryota; kingdom Metazoa; phylum Chordata; class Mammalia; order Dasyuromorphia; family Myrmecobiidae; genus Myrmecobius; species Myrmecobius fasciatus. The sequence goes on from JAJPUD010000413.1 coordinate 513,279, forward strand.
AATGAGGAAACTGAGGTAAGCAGAGATTAAGTGATCACACAGCTGATAAGAGTCTGAGGCCAGATTTGGGCTCAGGTCTTCTTGACTCTGGCCCAGCCCTCAATTTATTGCTCAACCCAGTTGCCCCAGCTATGATCCTGTGATATGTGGGAGATGTGATTTGTATCATGTCATAGAAAGAGATTTTGAAATATTCTCCCTGTTTTACTCATTATTCATTGCTTAAATATAATGTTTAAATAGCTACTATGTTAACTAACACAAGTTTTAAAGGTTCTACAAATAGCACCTAAGAATTGGCTTAATTCCAGCCTTTTAAGTGGTGGTATTGGGGGGGGGGGATTGGAAGAGCATAGTAGTGCTGAAGGCTATTTCAGGAACCTGGTTTTGCTTTGGTCTGGGAAAATGAAAGACTTCCAGTGAAGGACAATTTTCTTACAATGAATGTTACTAGAAATTACATCTCAAATTTGGAGGGTTCTGTTCCCTACCCCAGCCTGCCTTCTCTGGTTGAACTAACTAAATAAAACTTTTCATGGGTTCAAATATTTAGAAAAAAAATCATTTGAATTATGATCCTTCAACTGAAATGAATGTATTTTTAAATCACTTTTGGCTATAAATGGTTATCTAAGTGAGAAAAATGAGAAGTTGGGAACACTTGCCCCAGCTCATATAGGTTAGTAAGTGTCTAAGGTGGGATTTGAACCCAGCTCTTGGAAAGTCCAGCACTACTTTTGTACTGTGCTGCCTCTCTTATGATAAAAGAAAGCAGTCAAGCAAAACTGACTACTCAGCTCTCGTTATGCATGAGCCACCGCACACAGCTTCGGTCCCCCAGGATCCCACCACTTCTTTGCTTAGAGCCAAAAAGGGTTTCATTCTCTGGCCTCTTCAGATTGCTGGGATAATGGTAGGGATGTGAGATGCTCTTCGTACACCAGCAGATTCTTAATCTTGTTTAATCCTCCCCATCATAAGTAAGTCCTTTTTGGGAGGAGTGAGAGGCACTATACCAGTCTCTGAAGGCAGGAACAAAATCTGTATTTAATATCATGGTGTAGGGCTGGAATTCTCAAACTTTTTTTTTGTTTCTGGCCCAGTATGCTTTGCCACAAGGAACTGTGGCACCTTGAAGATCACATGCTAAATTGGCAGCAGTATAGGAGTCAGGAAACTTGGGCACAGCTCCTTCAATGTTCAAATCTCCTTGTTTTGTGGTTAGTGGACACTTGTAGGAGGAAAGTTTTGTTTTTTCGAAACTACAATACTTACTATACAATGTTGGCTAAGTAAACTTTGTATTAAAAGTATTTATAAATTTTCTTTTATCTGCAATAACTAACATCCATAATTTAATGGCACAATTAGGCAAACTTAAAGCATATGTGGTATGGAAGTACATCCTTTGAAGTGGGAACAGTACCTGCCTGACAAGGCTATTATTTTTTTTTTTAATTTTCCCCCCCAACTCCCCACCCCTCCCCTAGATGGCAGGATATCCACTACATGTTAATTATGTTAAAATATTGGCAAATCGAATATATGTATACATATTTCCAAACTTGTCATTGTTGTGCAAGAAAAATCTTATCTACACAAAAGATATATCAGATAAAGGAAACACAATGTAAACAAACATCAATTAAGGAGTATGAGAATGTTATGTTGTGGTCCACATTTCGCATCCCTCTCTCTGGGTATATATGGCTTTCTTCAGTGAACAATTGGAGGTGGTTTGAAACATTTCATTGTTGAAGAGAGCCATGTCCATCAGAATTGATAGTCATGTAGTACTGTTGTTGCCGTGTATAATGATCTCCTGGTTCTGCTCATTTCACTCAGCATCAGTTCATGCAAGTCTCTCCAGGCCTCTCTGAAATCATCTTGCTGGTCATTTCTTACAGAACAATAATATTCCATAATATTCATATGCCATAATTTATTCAGCCATTCTCCAATTGAAGGGCATCTATTCAATTTCCAGTTTCTAGCCACTACAAAAAGGGCTGCCACAAACATTCTTGCACATGTGGGGCCCTTTCCTTCCTTTATGATTTCTTTGGGATATAAGCCCAATAGAAATGCTGCTGGGTCGAAGGGTATGCACAGTTTGATAACTTTTTGAGTATAGCTCCAAATTGTTCTCCAGAATGGTTGGATCCGTTCACAGCTCCACCAACAATGAATGCATCAGTGTCCCAGCCCTCCCACATCCCCTCCAACATTCATCATTAACTTTTCCTGTCATTTTAGCCAATCTGACAGGTGGGAAGTGGTACCTCAGGGTTGTCTTGATTTGCATTTCTCTGATGAATAGTGATTTGGAGCACCTTTTCATATGACTATAAAGAGTTTTAATTTCATCCTCTGAAAATTGTCTGTTCATATCCTTTGACCATTTATTGATTGGAGAATGGCTTGAATTCTTATAAATATGAGACAATTCTCTATATATTTTAGAGATGAGACCTTTATCAGAACCCTTAAATGTAAAGATGATTTCCCAATTTATTGCTTCCCTCCTAATCTTGTCTGCATTGATTTTGTTTGTACAAAAACTTTTTAACTTAATATAGTCAAAGTTATCTATCTGGTTTTCAATTAAGAGTTCCATTTCTTCTTTGGACATAAATTTATTCCATCTCCATAGGTCTGAGAGGTAAACTATATTACATTCCTCTAATTTACTTTATAGTATCACTCTTTATATCCAGATCATGAACCCATTTAGATCTTATCTTGGTATGTGGTGTTAGATGTGGGTCAAGCCCTAATTTCTTCCACACTAGTTTCCAGTTTTCCCAGCAGTTTTTGTCAAATAGTGAATACTTATCCCAAAAGCTGGGGTCTTTGGGTTTATCAGAGACTAAATTGCTATAGTTATTGCCTAGTTCTGACAAGGCTATTATTAAGGAAAATGTTTTTTATGTCATAAAGTATGGTCAGTGTGAGCCTTAAAAAAATCAGCTGCAGAAGCTTGTGTTTGTAGCCATGTTTCTGTGTGGCAGAATAAAACCAGCTCCATTTCAAAAGGCCTGAGGACTGGGTCCCCTCAGCTGTCCCTTAAGGGGCAAGCAGCCCTTCAGTCAGAGAACTTATGGTGGCCACAGGCCACTGAGCCGTGCAGGCCCCTCTCCTGTCCCCAGGGACATCCCAGGACATAAGCCCGCCTTGGTTTCCTTCACTATTTCCATGGGGCTGGACAGACAAGACTCCCCAAGAAACCCCAAGCATCCTATTCCCTCTCAGGCTGCCATTGCTCTTGGCAGACCAGGACAGTCTCATTCCTCCAGAGAAAGCAGAAAGTCCTTCGGCCTCAGGATTCTCCAGGATCACTCAGCACCCTCTTCTTCAGTCTTATTCCAGTTGTTTCCTGCTGAGCCTCAGAGGCAGCCAGTCGGGGGAACCAGGACTTGGGTAGAGACTGCCCATGTACCTCTCACCCCATTTGGGTCCTCTGTGCTGCCCTTGGCATTCTCCAGGCTGCGCCCCACCGCTGGGCTGTGCTGGGTTAGGATTGCACCATCACTGTTGCTGCTGAACCTGGTGATGGGCAGCTTTCCCTTGTAGAGGGGTGAGGAGGACCTACATATAAGATTTTGCTAGTGAAATTCATATTTTGATGCCATATATTATGCTTAATTAGATCAGCTCTAATCGGTACCTTGGTTTATATTCAGCTTAACAAGAAGTACATTCTGAACTATTTGATAATTGCAGCCTGTTTTTAGATGGCATATTTCACTTCACAAAATGATTTGTACCTTTTATCTCACTCTATCCTCTTGGCATTTTTTTTTTATTACCCACATTTTATTAATGAGGAAGAAGAGAAAGTCTGAAGCTCTGGAAGAGGGGAGGTCATTTGCCCTGAGGTAATATGGTTTAGTAAGTGATAGAACCAAGATTCAGACCCAGGCCCCCCAAGTTCACAAACACTGCTCTACTTTGGAGCTTTGAACATTTGTTGATTTTTTTCCATAAAAGTTTTAGGCTTTGTGGGCTTGGTCAGCAGCTCCTTTCATCCGACAACTTGCAGAGGCTGTGCTCTTTTATTTTTGTTAGCAACTTGGACATTTTTCAGCCATCCTGGCAGGATGAACCACTTAGTGCTCCCCATGAGCCAGACCATGGGCTGAAGGGACTGAGGATGCCATAGGAGCATTAGCCATTCTAGTGCCAGCAAGAGGCACTCCAAGAAGCCGTTGTCATAAGACATTCTTGCCTTGTTCTGTTGTGTTACTGCATTTTCTCATGTGATTGTTCTTATCAAATCTCTTGTTTATTTATGGCTTTCTTTTTGAAGGAGCAAATGGCAATATTCTGGTATGAGAAAATGGTCAATTATTTGCCTTTTCAGTATGTATATACTTGGGGTCTGTTTACTACTTGCTAATTGAATGTGTTGTTAAATAATAAAACATTAACAAGTTAAAAAGCTCTGAGTTGTATTCCTTAACTAAATGACTTTTAGAAGGGCATTGTTTGGGATATTTGTGTCAGCCCTGCTCAGGATTCTTAGCCTTCTGGTATAGTTTCCATTAAAATAATAAAGTTTAAGCAGTCTTAGGTGGGAACCTCTGTGGAATGCCAATCCCATCCCAAAGTATGAAAACACATTTGGAATTTATTTTTGACTTTAGAAAATTATTTTTTTAGCCCAAGCCTTCAGCTTACCATGCTATTAACAAGGAACTTAATATCAGATTTCTTTGTAAGCATATATCAGGATTTGGCTTGTCAATGACCAAAAGAACTTAATTCATCTCTTTATAAAAAGACATTGATCACTGCTTGGCAGTGACCCAGCCAAGGAGCAGGTTTGTTAGTTCTGAAAGGCAAAAACAAATCTATAGAAATTGCATGGCTCTATAGCAAGTGGCAGTTGATTATGAATCCTTGAAGTGTGGAGGAGGTTGGGGCTATTTTGGAAAGAGAAAGTTCCCAACCCTGTTTGTTGGTGTTCCTTGCATCAGCCCACATCAGGGTTTCAAGTGCCAACCATCCTCACTGGACACATACTCCATGAAAGTGTCAAGAAGCTCTGATATTGCAGCAGCTATTCCCAAATGGTAACTTAAAGTTATTTTCCAAACCCATTTTTGTCTTATCCATTTTAGGAAAAGCTTAAGGGCCTGGACAATAATGTAGTTCTTTTGAGTGTATGTGTTTGTAAGTATTATCTTTACATACCAGAAGTATCCAGTCATTCAAGGAAAATCAGCAGCCAGTTAGGCCAACCCATGCCAGATCAAGCTCCCAGCAGCATGTAGTCAGTCAACATTTGCTTGAAGGGGATAGAAAACGCTATCTCTTTTTAAAAAAATTTTTTCTTTGTTGATTGTTTTATTTTTTCTGGTTACATATGTATATTAACTTTTTTTATACACATTTCTTTACGAATCATGTTGAGAGAGAAAAATCAGAACAAAAGGGAAAAACCACAGTAGAGGAGGAAAAAAAAAACAAAAAAGATGTGAACATAGCATGTATTAATTAACATTCAATCTCCATAGTTCTCTTTTTGGATACAGATAATATTTTCTATCCAAAGTTTATTGGGATTCCCTTGAATCACTGAACTGCTGAGAAGAACCAAGTCTTTCATAGTTGATCACACAATCTTGCTGTTACTGTGTATAATGTATTCCTGGTTCTGCTTGCTTTGCTCAGCATCAGTTCATATAAATCTTTCTAGACCTTTCTAAAATCAGCTTATTCATCATTTTTATTGAACAGTGATATTCAATTACCTTCATATACCACAATTTATTCCACCATTCCCCAAGTGATGGGCGTCTATCATCTTCCAGTTCTTTGCTACCACAAAAAAAGTTGCTACAAATATTTTTGCACATACGGGTCCTTTTCCTTCCTTTACCATTTCCTTGGGATACAGACCCAGTAGTGGCATTGTGCATTAGTGTCCCAGTTTTCCCCTATCCCCTCCAACATTTATCATTATCTTTTCCGGTCATTTTAGTCAATCTGACAGGTGTGAGATGTGGTACCTCAGAGTTGTTTTAATTTGCATTTCTCTAATAGTGATGAAGGGCATTTTTTCATATGACTAAAATTTTTCCCCTCCTTCCCTTCGTCCCCTCCTCTAGATGGCAAGCAATCCAATATATGTTTATACATGTTAAAATATATGTTAAATCCAATATGTGTAAACATATTTATACAATTCTCTTGCTGCACAAGAAAAATCAGGTCAGAAAGGAAAGAAAATGAGTAAGAAAACAAAATGCAAGAGAAAAGCAACAAAAAGAGTAAGAATGTTATGTTGTGATCCACACTCAATTCCCACAGTACTCTCTCTGGGTGTAAATGGCACTCTTCATCACAAGATCATTGGAACTGGCCTGAATCATTTCATTGTTATAAAGAGTCACATCCATCAGAATTGATCATTGTATAATCTTGTTGTTGCCGTGTACAATGATCTGGTCACTTCACTTAGCATCAGTTCATGCAAGTCTCTCCAGGCCTCTCTGAAATCGTCCCGCTGGTCATTTCTTACAGAACAATAATATTCCATAACATTCATATGCCATAAGTTATTCAGCCACTCTCCAATTGATGGGCATCCATTCAGTTTCCAGTTTCTAGCCACTACAAAAAGGGCTGCCACAAACATTCTTGCACATGTGGGTCCCTTTCCTTCCTTTAAGATCTCTTTGGGATATAGGCCCAGTAGAAACACTGCTGGGTCAAATGGTATGCACAGTTTGATCATTTTTTGAGCATAGTTCCAAATTGCTCTCCAGAGTGGCTGGATCCATTCACAGTTCCACCAACAATGTATCAGTGTCCCAGTTTTCCCACATCCCCTCCAACATTTGTCATTATCTTTTCCTGTCATCTTAGCCGATCTGACAGGTATGTAGTGGTTCTTTATAGAAATGAGACTTTTATCAGAAACACTGGTTGTGAACATTTTTCCCAGCTTTGTACTTCCTTTTAAAATCGTGTGTGTGTTCATTTTTTTGTGCAAACCCTTTTTAATTTAATGTAATTAAAGTCCATTTTGCCTTTCAGAAGGTTCTCGAATTCTACTGTGGTCACCAATTCCTTCCTTCTCCAAAAATCTAATAGGTAAATTATCCCTTGCTCTTCTAATTTGCTTATATCACCCTTTATGCCCAAATCATATAGGTCTATGCTGAGTTTCTGACATCATTTTCCACTTTTCCCAGCCATTTTTGTGAAATAGTGAGCTCTTATCCCAGAAGCTGGAGATTGGGGGAGAGGGGAACACTACCTCTTACTCAAGCAATCTCATACTGAGCTTGCAGGTTATTCCTAGAACTCATAAATAAACTGTTGTTGAGGCCCCCAGCTCCACTTTCCCCCACTTTCCGCTGTGTTCCTTTTTAACTTGTGTGAGATTTTGTTTGCTATTGTCTAGTTTCATCTTAGTAGCTTTGACACTTAATAGATTAGCTCTACAAGCCACCTCTCACAGCTTTGTGTCTGATGCAAATTTGCTAAATGACTCTTTAAGCCTTGGAGTCATTGGTAAAAATATTCAACAGCACACATAATACTAAGTACAGACAGAGCTCTCCTGGAGCACTCTATTAGAGACTTACTTTAAATCTGATATGGAACCATAGCATCTGCCTAGTTCTGCTATCACCTAGCCCATTGCTCTGTCTTTTTCATCAAAAACATGTGGGAGGCTTGGTCAGGTGTTTCACTTACTCTGCTTTAGGTATACTATATTTACAGTCTGGTAACCTTGTGAAAGGAGGAAGGAAATGAAAGGCCTTGTTCTCCATGTAGCCACTCTGGCTCTTTGTGATTATCCCTTCCTTTTCGAGATGATCATTAACCATCTCTTCAGTATGTCCTAGAACTTTTCCAGAAAGAGGAGACCAGTTCAAGAGCCTGTGATATGTAGATTCCATTCTTCTCTTGTTTTTGAAAATTGCAGTATTGTCTTTTTCTAGTCTTTTGGTGCTTTTCCCGTTCTCTACAATCTTTTAGAGATCATCCCAGTGTCACAGCAATCATACCTGCCAGGTCTTTCATTATCTTGCAATAGAGTTAATCAGGGCTTGGTGATGGGAACCCAGTTGGGTATGTATGTTCTACTTTGCACTAGAAAGCTTGAAATATTCTTACAGCATTTTCTGATTTTTTTTTCCTCCCTGCAAATCCTCATTATGAAGCTATGTTTCTTCATTTGGTTCATACCTAGGGAAGCAAATATTTCATGTGAAACCAAATCAGTGCATGTACTTTTAGTTTGATATGAACATGTTTTGGGAACAAGGGAATTGAGATGTAACATATATAAATGAACTGTTAAGCAGTACATGCATTTTGGTGCCATGAGTTTCATGGAATAATGAAAGCCCATTGCACTAAGAATCTAGGGCAGAACTGGAAAGTCTTCAAAGGCCAGAACATTCGGCCAGCAAGAGTCCATTTCATTTTCTGACCTGGTAGGGGATCCCTAGACAAACCACTCAAACTGTCAAGGCCCCAAGCAACTCTCTCTTTGCAGAACAATGGCCAGGATACACTAAGAAAGGGAGTTTCCTCATTTGAAATTCCCTCTGCCTGTGAGCTCACTGGGTCAGACCAAAAACCCAAAATACTTTCTAAATTTTTTTTTAATTTGCAGAACATATGCATGGGTAATTTTTTAACACTGACCCTTGCAAAATGTTCTGTTCCAAATTTTTCCCTCCTTCCCCCTACCTTCTCTCCTAGATTGCAGGTAATCCAATACATATTAAATATGTTACAATATATGTTAAATCCAATATATGTATACATAGTTATACAATTATCTTGCTGCACAAGAAAAATTGGCTCAAGAAGGAAAAAAACAGAAAGAAAACAAAATGCAAGCAAACAACAACACAAAGAGTGAAAATGCTATGTTGTGGTCCTCACTCAGATCCCACAGGCCTCTTCCTGGGTGTACATGGCTTTCTTCATCACTGAACAATTGGAACTGGTTTGAAACATCTCGTTGTTGAAGAGAACCATATCCATCAGAACTGATCATCATATAATGTTGTTGCCGTATATAATGATCTCCTGGTTCTGCTTGTTTCACTCAGCATCAGCTCATGCAAATCTCTCCAGGCCTCTCTGAAATCGTCCTGCTGGTCGTTTCTTACAGAACAATAATATTCCATAACATTCATATACCATAATTTATTCAGCCACTCTCCAATTGATGGGCATCCACTCAATTTCCAGTTTCTTGCCACTACAAAAAGGGCTGCCACAAACATGTTTGCACATGTGGGGTCCTTTCCTTTTATGATTTCTTTGGGATATAAGCCCAATAGAAACACTGCTGGGTCAAAGGGTATGCACATTTTGATAACTTTTTGAGCATAGTTCCAAATTGCTCTCCAGAATTTCTAGATCCATTCACAGTTCCACCAACAATGTTTCAGTGTCCCAGTTTTCCCACACCCCCTCCAACATTCGTCATTATCTTTTCCTGTCATTTTAGCCAATCTGACAGGTGTGTAGTGGTATCTCAGAGTTGTTTTAATTTGCATTTCTCTAATCAGTAGTGATTTGGAGCACCTTTTCATATGACTAGAAATAGTTTTAATTTCTTCATCTGAAAATTTTCTGTTCATATCTTTTGACCATTTATGGATTGGAGAATGGCTTGAATTCTTATAAATTTGAGTCAATTCTCTATATATTTAAAAAATGAGGCCTTTATCAGAACCCTTAAATGTAAAAATGATTTCCCAATTTATTGCTTCCCTTCTGATCTTGTCTGCATTAGTTTTGTTTGTATAAAAACTTTGTAACTTAATATAATCAAACTTATCTATCTTGTGTTTAGTTATGAGTTCCAGTTCTTCTTTGGACACAAATTCTTTCCTTCTCCAGAGATCTGAGAGGTAAACTATCCTTTGTTCTTCTAATTTGCTTATAATATCACTCTTTATATCCAGATCATGAACCCATTTAGATCTTATCTTGGTATGTGGTGTTAGGTGTGGGTCAAGTCCTAATTTCTTCCATATTAGTTTCCAGTTTTCCCAGCAGTTTTTGCCAAATAGTACTTATCCCAGAAGCTGGGGTCTTTGGGTTTATCAAACACTAAATTGCTGTAGTTATTGCCTATTTTGTCCTGTGATCCTATTCTATTCCACTGATCGACTACTCTATTTCTTAGCCAGCACCAAATGATTTTGATGACTGCTGCTTTATAATATAGTTTTAAATCTGGCACAGCTGGGCTACTATTTTTTTTCATCAATTCCCTTGAAATTCTTGATATTTTGTTCTTCGAGATGAACTTTGTTACTATTTTTTCTAGATCCGTAAAATAATTTCTTGGGAGTTTGATTGGTATGACACTAAATAAGTAGATTAATTTGAGTAGTATTGTCATTTTTATTATATTCGCTTGGCCTACCCATGAGCACTTGATATTTTCCCAACTGATTAGGTCTGACTTTATTTGTGTGGAAAGTGTTTTGTAGTTATATTTGCATAGTTCCTGACTTTTCCTTGGCTTAGATAACCAAATATCTTATACTATTGACAGTTATTTTAAATGGAATTTCTTTTTGTATTTCTTGCTGCTGAACTTTGTTGGTAATATATAATGATACTAATGATTTATGTGGATTTATTTTGTATCCTGCAACTTTGCTAAAGTTGTGAATTGTTTCTAGCAGTTTTTTAGTTGATTCTTTAAGTATTCCATCATATCATATGCAAAGAGTGACTCATTTTTCCTTTTCTTCTTCTTCCTAGCTGAAGAAGACTTTTGCTCCTATAACTTTCAGTACATTTGCTCCATAGTCCAAATGGTGACAACCCATGAGAAAGGAAACAGGAGCCCAAATGGTGACAACCCATGAGAAAGGGAACAGGAGCCATTGCTAGTGTCCTCAGCCCCTTTCCTCACTCACTTCCAATGTGGGCCCAGGACAAAAAAATCATTAGCATGTAATTAGCATATAGAATCCTGAACTGGCTGTAGTCAGTTCTGCTCAAAATTGTTCTTTGTCTTCCATTCTCAAAGAGGTCCATGGCATCAGAAAGGTGATGTCATGATCTTCTGGTGAATTGGATCGAGGTAAGGGAGGACTGGGCAAGGTCACCTGCCTCACCCCTCCAGAGCTGGCTGGGTCTAGTGACTATATGTGGATCAGAATGACTGGAGATGGCCCTGATTCAGTGAGAAGCCTTGGCCTTTTTAAGCTGAGGTCTTACTCAGGTCTCAGTTTATGCCCATTTAGGGAATAAGGCTAGGTAAAAATGAGGCAGAGAATAGTCTCTCACCAGTCCAAAAAAATAATCTGGGAAGGGAAGACCCCCTTGGTCTCTGGCCAATACAGAAATAATTGCTATTTATACTCACTCTGGGCTAGGATTTATTAATAGTAGGTCTTCTGGAGTCCTATTGAATATTGATACTGGGTTATTTTATGGAGGTCTCCATTTCTTTCTGTTGATTTGTTTCAGACCTTGTGAATTTTTATTCTGTATCTCAGAAACCGTCTTCATTCTACTCAAATGTTTTCATCTGTATATTTTTGTTTTTAAACAAAAGCCTATTAGTACGTTGCTTTTTTCTTTAAGAAATAAAACCAGATAAATTACTTTACCTCTCTGAATCTGTTTCCTCATTTGTAAAATGGAGTTAATTATATCTGCCATACCTTTCTCCAGAATAATGATAAGGATCAATGAGATGTTTTTGTTGAAGTACTTCAAAAAGTAAGAACAATACAACTACAAGGGGAGATTTTCAGAAGGAAAATCCTTACCTTGGACCAAGACAGTGGGATACTAAAAGAAGCACTTTAGAAAATCATATTCTTTTGTGGTTAGAAACTTGCACATTAATGGCAGCAAATTCAAATTCATTGGATAATTTGGGGAATTATTTTAGTGTCTATCATTTTAGCTAGTTAGAGAATAATTAATGGTTAAGCAGAACTGATTCATGAGAAGCTTGGAAAGACAGTTTAATATATAAAATGAACAATCCCCATGTTATAATTCCAAAGGGGAATTTCCTCTGAAATTTTGAAGTTCTTTGTAAACATCAATTATTCCTCATAAATCCCAGCCAGGTAGGGAGGCTAGTATTAGTTTCTTTTTATAGTTAGGAGTGGGAAGTATTAAGCTCTGAAATTAAGTGACATGCTGAACAAGTCAAACCTAAGCAGAGTCAACAGCAAAACCCCTTGATTATCTGACCTAGTACTTAGCAAGTTGTTCTTAGATTTAGGATCCAGCACAAAACTGTAGCAACCACATAAATTCAAGTTTTCAAGGAAAGAAGGAAGAGAGATCTCTTCAGGAAAGAGATAATCTGAGTCAGCATAATGCCATATGGATCTGATTCCTTATACCTTAGATTAAGACCCAAATTATTGTCATCAAGGGTTTATAAGATCTTGAAAGGATCCTCTGGAAAGAGTCAGAGATTACTGAGCACATCTATCTAGCTAGGGCACTTCCTGGTAGTTACAAAGGCAGCTGTCCTAAGTGTGGAAAGAGAGGGGCTCTTTCCCTTTTTCATCTCCACTCAAACCCAAGCAGGTGAGGGCTGAGATGCTGCATCTGTCTGCTGTTTTTCACATCTTTTCAGTAATGAAGAGGCCACGTAAATTAGAGGGATGATCAGGGAGTCAGAAGACCTGAAGTGATGTCTATCCCTGACATTTATTTGCTGAGTGACCTCTGGGCAAGGCTCAGTGTTTCAGTTTACACATCTGTAAAATTAAAATAAATCTACTTGTGCACCCTGCCTCATAGGGGTGCTGTAAGGAAAACCATTCTATTACAAGTTCCAGGCACTGTGCTAGGGAATAGGTGTTTAAAGACAAAAGTCATCTCTGCCCTTGGGGAGCTTGGCGTCCATCAGGAGAGATGGTGCTTCTATGACCAAATGTGTACAATATGCAGGCCAAGCAGACAGCAGCCATCCGGTGGGGAGGCATTCTCACTGCCGAGACCAGGAAGGGGTTCCCAGAAGGCATGGTGGAAGGGCACCGGGCAGGCAGGGCAAAGAGGAGGACATAGGCCCGGAGAAGGGAGTGGGAGCATCACCGGAAAAGGACCAGACCATGAGCTGAGACCTGAGGGTGGGATGTGCAAGAAAAAACTACTGACAGTCTCTGAGACCATAAAGGATAAGACAGAATATGCACCCTCATTTTTGAGGCTTCCTAACGAAGAGGCAGGCAGTGTTGTGTAGTGGTTAAAGTGCTGAATTCAGGGTCAGGGAGACCTGGGTTCAAATCTTACCTCTTACCCTGCCAGTACAACCATGGTCAGGTCACTTGCTTCCTATGAGCTTCACTTTCCTCATCTGTAAAGATGTTTGCTCGGTGGCCCATAAGACGATCTTCTAATCTCCATCCGTGACTCTCTGGTCCTTTCATCTGAGCTTTTTTTTTAAAAAAAGAAACAAACATATTTCCACATTTATCATGCTGTACAAGAAAAAAAACAGATCAAAAAGGAAAAAAATAAGGGAAAAAAGCAAACAAACAACAACAAAAAGTGAAAATTCTGTTTTGTGATTCACATTCAGTCCCCACATCCCTGTTTCTGGGTGGCTCTCTCCATCACTAGTTTATTGGAACTGGCCTGGATCATCTCATTGTTGAAAAGAGCCACATCTCTCAGAGTTGATCATTGTATAATCTTGTTATTGCCATGTACAATGATCTCCTGCTTCTACTTGCTTCACTTAGCATCAGTTCATGCAAGTGTCCCCAGAACTATCTGAAATTATCCTGCTGGGGTCGTTCTTATAGAACAATAATATTCCATAACATTCATATGCCATAATTTATTCAGTCATTCTGGAATTGATGGGTAGCCACTCATTTTTTGTTCCTTGCCACTGCAAAAAGGGCTGCCACAAACATTTTTGCACATGTGAATTATTTGCCCTTTTTATTGACCTTTTGGGGATATAGACTCAGTAGAGACACTGCTGGATCAAAGGCTTTTGTACAGTTTGATAGCTCTTTGGGCATAGTTTGAAATTGCTCTCCAGAATGTTCACAACACCAACAAGGTATTAGTGTCCCAGTTTTCCCACATCTCCTCCATTATTTATCATTATCTTTTCCTGTCATCTTAGCCAATGAGAAGTGTGTAGTGATACTTCAGAGTTGTTTTAATTTTAATTTCTCCAATCAGTAGTAATTCAGAGTATTTTTATGCGACTAGAAATGATTTTAAATTCTTCAGCTGAAAATTGTTCATGTTCAAAACGTTTTGCAATTGGAGAGTGGCTTGTATTCTTATAAATTTGAGTCAATTCTCTATATGTATTAGAAAGGAGATCTTTATCAGAATCCTTGTCATCTGAGCTTTTTAAAGTCGTGTCTGCAAAATGAATTTTTAAAAATAGACCTTAAGATTATCAACTTTTAAAGAATTTTCTTCTCAGCTCTGAAAAGTAAGAATCAGATATTTTTTTCTTGGCAATGTTATCTTATTAATGTGAATTTATCACAACTCACTTTTTCAGAAATGTTTAAACATGTGTATGAGGTGTTCAGATGGGCTAGGGAATGATTATTCTCATACATTTGGTTGCACATTTTTGCATCTTATTAAAGACAATTAGTAGATATTAGGAAACTCATAAATGATCATAGAATCTGCGTGAGGTTTACTAAAGGTCATAAAACAAGTAAATGACAGCCTCTGAGTCTGGTATGTGAATGACCATGGAAGAAACTGAATTCTGGCAAAACAGTTTGTAGTCATTGTCTTCCCAGACTTTCCTCATCCCCCTGTTACATTCCCTTTCAATAATTGTTCAAATTGATGCTTTCTTCTTTTAAAGTTATAGTCAAAACTCAATTTAATTTTCTGATTTAGTGAAAGCTAACTGAAATGTTTTCTTTGAAACCCTTAATTACTGGGGTCATAGGATCATAAATTCAGATTCAGATGGCTTCACACAGCTAGGAATTATGAGAGATAGGATTTGAATCCACTTCTTCCTGACTTTAAGGTTCATTATACTATTTTATTCACATCACTTTTTCTCATTTTCAGAATTGGCTCACTCCTTAGGGGAAGGAAGGTAGAGTTCAACTAGCATGGTTGGGAGACCCAATCAAGTGTAATAATGTTTAGAACAATGTACTTTGGGGACCTTTAAGTGCCATATAAAGATGAGACAGTGATAGTAATAGTAGTTCTCATTGTCCTAATTCTGTTGTTAGCTAATTATGTGACTTTGAAGAAGTCATTTAACCAGTTTGGATAAAAGTTTTTTCATCTCCCTGTTTTCAAGTAGGGGAATAATTGAATCTTAGAATTTTATAGCTGAAATAGGGTCTTAGAGATCACCTAGTACAATTTCTTCAACTTAATACAATAAATATCAGGTATCTCTTATGTGTATGTAGATCATTCTTCTAGGTCCTAGGTGAAATAACAAAGATTAACTAAAAGGTACTCCTTGTTTTCCCAAATCATGGGATCTAGTAAGGCTGTGTCCTAGATGCTATGAGGGATACAGAAATCAATGACAGGTAGATCCTTGACAGGTATACCATTTTAAAAAACAAAAGAAACAAATAAAAATAGCTCCATTCAGCTGATTTCCATGTGTTGACCAGGAGCCATGAGTTCACTTTCTTCAAAAAGCAGCCCTTACTACATCATCATTGTGAACAGGGATGGTCTTGTTCCTATGATGTTTGCCAGAGAAAATGGGTGTGCCCTTAATACCAGTGAAATGAAACAAATGCCAACATTCACATGTTCTAAGAAAAACTATTTGAAACTCCAAATAACAAATATAATTTCTAGTTAAAGTGCACCATTGCTATTTTTAAATCATATTTTTGATTGAAAAAATAATTTGAAATGAAAAAAAAATCCCAACAGGTGTTCTTAATGTTTTTTAAGTATTATGGACCGCTACCCATACATATGTTTTGCAAATAAAAAGCTTTAATAAAAAATTAAATTTAAAAAAGTATCATGGACCCCTTTGTCAATCTAATGAAGTCTATGGACTCCTCCTTAGAATAGTGTTTTTAAATATATAAAATAAAACACGCAGGGTTATAAAGAAAAACAGTCATTTTAAAATAGTTATCAAAATATTTTTTTGAAAAAGTTAATGGACTCCAAGTTAAGAACTCCTGAGCCAGAAGCTTTCCTAAAATACAAAGGTAAAGCAAGAATTCTTCTCTCCCTGCCATTATTTGACAAATGCTAGGGCTAGCAGTTAAGTGAGAAATCAAAGGCATAAATATACATGAAGGGAAAATGACAATCTCTCTGTTTGCAAGGTAATCTGATGGTTTATTTAGAAAACCAGAGAATCAGCAAAGAAACTGAGGGATGAGCTTCAGAGGGAATATAGTAGATTGCAGAATAAAGCCACAAAAATTACCATTATTTCTACATAGCAGTAACAGTAATCCAGGAGGAAATAATAGAAAGAGAAATCTCATTCAAAATAACTACAAAATATATAAAACACCTCAGAATCAGTTTACCAAGACACTTAAAATATCATACACAAAAAATTAATGCATTTAGGAATTAAACAATTGGAGGTATATTCAGTGTTTATAATTAGGGTACACCAAAATAGTAATTATATTTATAGATTTAATATTATGACAGTTGCACTGTCAAAGGGTTATTTTACAGAACTAGAAGAAATAACATAATTCATTTGAAGTAACAGAAGGGGGAATGGCACTGTCAGACTTCAAATTATGTTATACAACAATTATTACTAATTGGTTCTGGTTTAAAAACAGAAAAGTTCATTAAGGGAAAAGATGAGACATGCAAGAAACAGAAATAATCTCAGTGACCCAGTATTTGATAAACCTCAGAATTACTTGAGAAAGGACTCTTATTTGACAGTAGCTACTGGGAAAAACAGAAAGCAGTTTGGCTAAATATAGGTTTAGACCAGAATCTTATTATATACCATAATAGCATACAAATGGATTCTCAGATTTTCAAAGGTCATATCATTAAAAAAAATTAGAGGAAAATAGATGGAATTAACTTTCACAATTGTGCCCAGAAGGATAATTCTTAGCTAAAAAGAGAAGTGATCACACAAGACAAATTATATAATTTTAATCACATAAAACTGAAAACTTCTACAAAGTTAAAAATCCCTTACTAATACTGGAAGGGAAATTCAACTAGGAAAAAAGATCTCAGCATCAAAATATCTCTATCATTTTCTACTGAAGAGAAGGAATGATGATATATATATATATATATATATGTGTGTGTGTGTATGTATATGTATATATATATACATATACATACACACACACACACACATATATATATATATAAAATCATGAGCATTTTCCCAGAGGTTAAATGGTCAAAGCACATAAACAGTCCTCAGAGGAAGAATTTTGAAGTAAAACCTTATGCATGATTATTCTGATTTCAAGAAATGCAGATAAAAACAACTTGAAATTTTGATTTAGCTGACAAATTGTCAGAGATGACAAATTATTCTTGTGGTCACCCAGATATAAATAAATAATATTTTAATGAAAAATATATTAAAATTTTAGTGAAAGAATACCTTTGTTTTACATAATTGCTTTGCAAAGTTCTTTAATGTGTGCCTTAATAAAAAAAATGGCTCATATTGGATTCTTATGGATTTTTATATCTGCTTCTACTATATTTTGAAATATATGTAGAAAGTCTGGCTTCACACATATACGATTAGAAATGGGAGGAATTTATTAAAAAATAAGTAATGTCTTAGTATTATAAAAATAATTTTGACCTTGTAGATGCCTTGAAAAGACTCTGTGATTCTTTGCCTCCCCAGGATCCTCAGATACTCTGAGAATCACTGTTCTACATATTGCTTTCTTTTTTTTTTTTAATTAATACTTTTTATTTGCAAAACATATGTATGGGTAATTCCTAAACATTAACCCTTACAAAGCTTTCTGTTATAAATTTTTCCCCCTTACTCCCCACCCCTCCCCTAGATAGCAGGATATCCACTACATGATAATTATGTTAGAATACTTAAGAAACCGAATATATGTATAGTTATTGCCACACATCATTTTTTTTGTTCAGGAGAAATCATATCTACAAGAAAGAATAATCCAATAAAGGAAATACAATGCAAGCAAACCTCAATAGAGAACATGAAAATGCTATGTTGTGGTCCACATTTCACATCCCTATCTCTGGGTGTATATGGCTCTCTTCACTGAACAATTGGAATTGGTTTGAAGCATTTCATTGTTGAAGAGAGTCATGTCCCTTAGAACTGATCCTCATATAGTATTGTTGTTGCCGTGTATAATGATCTCCTGGTTCTGCTCATTTCACTCAGCATCAGTTCATGCAAGTCTCTCCAGGCCTCTCTGAAATCGTCCTGCTGGTCGTTTCTTATAGAGCAATAATATTCCATAACATTCATATACCATAATTTATTCAGCCACTCTCCATTTGATGGGCATCCCTTCAGTTTCCAGTTTCTAGCCACTACGAAAAGGACTGCCACAAACATTCTTGCACATGTGGGGCCCTTTCCTTCCTTTATGATTTCTTTGGGATATAAGCCCAATAGAAACAATGCTGGGTCAAAGGGTATGCACAGTTTGATAACTTTTTGAGCATAGCTCCAAATTGCTCTCCAGAATGGTTGGATCCATTCACAGCTCCACCAACAATGCATCAGCTACACATTGCTTTCAATGAGATAATCACATAAGTCCATTACAAGGGCAACATTTTCTGAGTTGCAGGATCAATAATCTTCAATTCAACAAATATTTGTTAATTACCTAATGTATATTAGACACTGGGAATACAAAAAATATATAAAACATGATCCCTCTCCTCAAGGTGCTTACAATCTTATAAAGATCACAAAGCTAAGAGCATCATACTTGGTTCTTAGCTAGGAGTGTTCTCAACCTTTCTTGCTGTATTACTTGGAACTTGCCCTAGTGATTTAGGGATGAAAATAGCCACAGAGATGAAATGCCATGAGATGCTTGGGTGAGGAATTAAACAATAAATGAGTGGTGTATATAGGGGGGGAAATCTGAGAGTGATTTTGGAAGTAGCTAGATCTTGGAAGATAGTAAATGGTAGTGGCATTTTTTCTGGATTGAGAATAAAGCTTTGATGTTTCTAGCAATAATTTCATGGCAAATCATGGTATTTGTTAATTCAGTTCTCAGAAATTAGCCCTTGAGGAAATCCCCAGGATTATTTTCCAGGTCTTGCATATACCTTGAATAATGTTGTTATTTAGTATATCATTTGGTTTATGGCTTAACCTTTTAATTAATGTCATGTGGTCATGTGGCAGGAGAACCAGGAATTGCAATTGAGAATATTTTTTTCTTTACCCTAACCACACATTGACTTCAAAGTAAACTTGAAAAGAGAAGATTTACTTTTTTTTCCTTAATATGTTGATGACACTGGCCTGTCTCACAACAGTCAGGCAGTGCATTAGATTAATCCAGGCTTGTTTGAAGTGTTGATGTACAAACCGTGAGACCCCAGAACTTCTCCTCTCTGTCTTAATCATAAAGTAAGTTTTGAATTGTTTGTTTATTGAGAGAAAAAAAAGAACTGTCTGCTTTTAAAAGGAGAGGACCAATGGGATCCTCTCAAAAAGTTGGTTTGCTATTTTCATCAACTGAATAATCATTACTATAAATAGACACACACATGCACACATATATGTATATATCTTCTTTACTATATTGTCCATATTAATGTGACTTTAAAATGAAAGAATGGCTTTTCATTTTTATAAGCATATTAATAACATTGATTATAGCAAGGATTGACAGATTAACATTTTCATGCATCTTTGATACTAAAAATTAAGTTCACTTTTTGGAGTTAATATTTTGCATTTGTTCAGTTCGTCAATATATACAAAATGAAAACTCAAGAAACACCAATATAACTTAAAAGGAAAAACTGAGAATTGGTTCCCTGAAAGTCCTGTTCAGGAAGTCCTAAAATGTGGATATTGATAAAATGGATATTTTCTGTGTCACTGTTGGAATGGAGCAGGTGATTAATCCAAGTTAGAATTCTCTTTTGAAAGCTAGCAGAAACATTATCTCTTTTGTGGAATACATTGGGACCATCAAATCACAGAATCCTAGATTCAGAGTTATAAGGGACCTCAAGGCCATCAAAAAAGTGTTTTATCCTAACACTTTACAGATGAGAAGACTGAGGGCTGAAGGTCATTGAGTTATCACTCACTGAAATTCAGGCCCAGCCCTTCCCAACTCCAAGTCCAGTGCTCTGCCCCACTATTCCATATCACCTCCTGGACTGGTTATTGCAACATCTGTTGCTCTAGAAGAAACAGATCTTTGAGGGTAGCAGCTATCTCTTCTGTATTGTGGAGAGATATTCAGGACCACGTAGGTCATCGCCCTCAGTAACTCTTGTTGATGAAAAAGCATATTGCCAACCACTCAGCTTAGGGCAATCATTTGGTTTGTTTCCTTGCTTGTTGTTCTGGGTCACAGCGAGAGAACCATCCTCGATTACCCTCCAATAAAGGCTGAGAGCTTTTCTTTATCATTTGGGGCTGGCCATTTGGAGGAATTGTCTGCATGTGCTAGCGGCAATGGGCATCCAAATTTTGCTCTCATTGGAGACTAGCAGTCAGCTTTCATTGCTGAAGTGAACATTAGGAGCCCTAAGCAGAGTTCAGTAGAATATTAACATTCTGAGTCCAGTGTTCCAGAACATAAATTTGCCAGTTGTCTGAAAGCACAGGAACACAAATGGAAAAATCCACTAAACCTGCTTCACTGAGGAGCTTATGATTCCAGCAGTATGCCAGCTGTACTGCATCTGTAAGCATTTGTGTTACAGGAATTATTTTAGTAGCAGATGTTGGAAAACAGCAAACCAAACGGAAGTGTCCTTGTGAGAACCAGGCCCATCTCTTGCCTTCTCGCTGCCCCCTAACCCTGTTCACCAGGATCTCATTCCTCAAATTCCATCTTGTCTCTCTTCCTTTTCTTGTTGGATGACTTTTTTAAAGGTTCAAAAGTCCTTGAGAACACCCAGAGTCCTCAGTGCAGTTTCACTTGGATTCTTGTGGTGATGTCATGTGAGTCAACAATTCATGTGGAAGTCTTTTTACATGTCATACAGTAAATATGTGTATGTCAGAATCTACTCTGACCTTTAGGACTGATAACTACCCAGAGGAATCTCTACTGCTCTACTCTACCAGTTTTGAGATAAAAGTGGCTAATATTTTTTGTAGACTTTTAAGAGAAAACAGTATTGTGTTTGTTTAAAGAAAGAAAAATATTGTTTTCTCTCAGAAAGTTTTTGGGTTCTATTTCTTATGGGAGCCACCAGTGGGTAGTGATGATATAGAAGGCCTTACTAACATGGACTGATTTCATTTTTTTTTTATTTATGCCATTCACAGGTATTAAATTTTTTGCATTCTGGCATCCGAATTCTTTCAGTGAACAGAGGCCCATGACCTGTTTATGCCTCTCTGGCAAATGCCCCATTCTCCTTCACTTGTAGCTCATTTCTTTACATCTCAGGGTCACACTTGAAGATACAGCTCTATCTGGAACTCACTCTCCCCTAAAGAAGTTTAAGCAGTTCTTAGGGACCTAATGGACTTACAAATGCTACATCTATATGCAAGAGAGTGGCCTGGCTGGTGGACAAAGCTCAGAGCCAACATAGGTAATGAAGTAGTTCTGAAGGCAGAATTGTGTGCCCCAGGCAGAATGTGAGGCTCAAAGCAAACTAGACAAGAAGAGCTGTGTCCAGGAGCGGAGTTTCCACTGTATACTTTAACAGGGTCAAGGCCATTACCATCAGAAAACCTAATGATTCTTGAGAGGGTGCTTGGCTATGACTGGGCTGTTAGGAAAAGAACTGAGAGCCATAGGTTAGTTCTAGTACTAATTAGAAAAAGATATTGATCAAACAAAGCTAAGATGTTCTTGCTCTCTCTCATTTTCTTTCTCTCTCTGGATTGGGAGGAAAAGTCTGAGGATTTTTTAGTTGTAGCATTTGTTCCAAAGTTTAGGGTATTATGCCCTTTAAAACTGTAAATGGCAATGGCATTGAAAATACTGAATACTTGAAGCTCAGTGAATATAATCCAAATTCTATATTATGTGCTTATTGTTATTTATTATTTCAAAGTTCTTCAGCCTTCAAGAGCATTTTTTCCCTTGATTTAAGTAGATGTGCATTATAATTTGTAAACATTAGGATTTAATCAGTAGATGAATATATCAATCAAGATGTTTGTTTGTCCTTAAATCTTCGACCTTTTAATAATTTTTCGTTCATCTTTTCCTTGCAATCTTTCCCATCTTTTTAGAATTTTGTCAGTCTTTAATTTCTTACTTCATGTTTATGTTTTTTAAAAATACAGTCTATATATTTGTTACAGATCTAAATGATCCTGTTGGTACAGTTTATTCTCTCCTTGTACTTCTTGTCCTAGATCCAAAAAGCAATGATAATCTTTTCAAATATGAGTGCAAGTGAAGAGCATGATAGCATTCATTAGGGCCAGTACTATCATTGTCTCTTCCAATTCTGTTCTTTAGGCACTGGGCCATGAAGACTTAAGCTGAGTCTGAGTTTTCCTTAAAGAGCATGATAGATGGGAAGTCATATGATGACTCACCCATCTCGAACAAGATGGAATCTTGACAACTAGTAGCTCTCTTCCCCTTTACCCCCTTCACTATTCTCTAACCTGAATCTGAGGTTTTTCTGGAAGCCAGACCACTGGGACTGCTCCATTTCCAGGTCAAATTTTTATACTGTCAGTTTCCTCTTTCCACTACAAGCTCTGTTGTTAAAATAATAATAAACGTAGTTATCTCTCTGCCCAGTAACTGAATGGTGGCGCTGTGTTAATCTGAAATTTAGGTATAATTTCATATTTCTTTCTATTATGGATTCAAGTGAGATTTAATATTTCAGTACTTAAAAGCTCAATTTTCTTTTTGTCTTTGAGTTGAATGTGTATTATTTTTAAGCTTACCTATTTTTTCTTCTTGGCTGTAGAAAAAACTTATTTTCACATTACCTATTTATGAAAGTCACTGGCATTTATTTAGAGACTAAGACCCAGTAAGCAACTGATCCCTACACCAGCTGATCTGATTCCTTTGTTCCCTGGTCTTAGTACAGCACTAATCATTTCTTAGACTTTTACCTGAGATCTAGAGCGCATTCATAATGATGAATGTTGGAGGGTATGTGGGAAGGCTGGGACACTGATACATTCTTGGTGGAACTGTGAACGGATCCATCCATTCTGGAGAGCAATTTGGAGCTATGCTCAAAAAGTTGTCAAACTGTGCATACCCTTTGACCCAGCAGTGTTTCTACTGGGCCTATATCCCAAAGAGATCTTAGAGGAGGGAAAGGGACCCACCTGTGCAAGAATGTTTGTGGCAGCCCTTTTTGTAGTGGCTAGAAACTGGAAACTGAATGGATGCCCATCAATTGGAGAGTGGCTGAATAAATTATGGTATATGAATGTTATGGAATATTATTGCTCTGTAAGAAACGACCAGCAGGACGATTTCAGAGAGGCCTGGAGGGACTTGCATGAACTGATGCTGAGTGAAACGAGCAGAACCAGGAGATCATCATACACAGCAACAACAGTATTACATGATGATCAATTCTGATGGACATGGCTCTCTGCAACAAAGAATTGTCTCAAACCAGTTCCAATTGTTCAATGAAGAAAACCATATACACCCAGAGAGAGGGATATGAAATATGGACCACAACGTAACATTTTCATGATCTCTATTGACAATTGCTTGCATTGTGTTGCCTTTCTCTGATTCTTTTTTTTCCTTGTAGATAGGATTTTTCTTGCATAACTTCTCAAGCATTTCAACATTATTAACATGTAGTGGGCTTCCTGCCATCTAGGGGAGGGGAGGGGACTGGGGGTAAAATTTGTAATGGAAAGCTTTGTAAAGATCAATGTTGGGAAACTACCCATATACATGTCATACAAATAAAAAGCTTTTTAAAAAAGTATTCAAAAAAAATAAAAATAAATAAAAATAAATGATGTTTTCTTTATTGCAAAAGCCTATTTTTGGACAAAAGTTTAGGATGTCAGGAAAGAAAACACTAAAAATGGTAGGAATTAATGGGTTTTTCAGACATGTCTATATAAGATTGGATAACTTAAATTCTTAACTTGAGCTTCCTCACCTTTGAAATACTGATTTGTATTAGATAACCTCTGATGTGTCTTTCATTTCTAATATTCTATGATTTTATAGTGTGTTTTTCTATAAATGCTGCTAGAATAATGTCTCACTTATCCATTATCATCAGGAAACATGGTATTCCACACAATAAATTTTTTAAGTAACCAAGGTTTGTCCCTTTTAAGTACTAAATCTTACCAAAAGTCATTTCTCAAACAGGATATATGAACCACAATTGATATTTTTGATGGCTTAGGATCATCCAGGTTTTTGTTTTGATCTACCTTCTTGCAGTGATTTTGCTTGCTACAAAATAACTGTTTGGGTATATTGCTGTATTCATTCTTTGCTCATATTCAGTGCATTGGAGGTGTGTTATGAGCATCACTTTAGTCCTGGTAGGGTGACTTCATTGAACTAGAAATGTGCAAAGAACAGGGTAACCAAACACCTGTTTTTAGCTATATTTGTAGAAATAGGATCTTTGTAGACAGGTGTGACAAATAAACCCTGTAAAGATTCAATTAATACATTCTCTCAAACGATGCCATATAGCCATGGAGAACTGAGAAACCTGTTGAGCTACTATCACAAATGGAGCTTCTTAATGTTGACTGTCAGGATTACAGAAACCGTGTTTCAGGCAGCAATGGACACTCAGATAGGAGCTACTGTTATTAATCAGAAAAAAACTAGAGGACTCTCAGTCCGTTTTCAGCTATACTCTAAACACCCAAGTGTCAATTAATCACCAAATGGCATTATTTTTTTACAGGAAGAACAGCAGCAACTACTGTTATTAAATCAGTAGCTATTTATTAAGCTCCTACCCAGGTAAGGTGCTGAGGAATACAAGTACAAAGAATAAATTCCTGCTTGAAAGAAGCCTACATTCTAGTGATAAAGAAAAGTACATATACACAATACATTTGTGTGTGTGTGTGTGTGTGTGTGTGTGCGCTATCTATCAGGTAGGTAGCACAGTGAATAGAGTGCTGGCCTGGAATCAGGAAAACTCTTCCTAAGTTCAAGTCTGACCTTGGACACTAGCTATGTGACCCTGGGCAAGTTACTGAACCCTGTTTGCCTCAGTTTCCTTATCTGTCAAATTGAGTTGGAGAACCACTCCATGGATACTATAATGTCTGTGCCAAAATAAAACAAAAATCCTAATTAGGTTACAAAGAGACAGACTCAACTAAAACGAATGAACAACTGTGGGTGAATACATATAAATATAAATACACATATGCGTATATATGTAATATATATTTATATCTATATGTATATATGTGTATATATATATATATATGGAGAGAGAGAGAGAGAGAGAGAGAGAGAGAGAGAGAGAGAGAGAGAG